>JAJOOI010001281.1:0-38026 GCA_029582585.1 Solanum bukasovii
TCATTTTAAATTGTCGGAGTTACACAATTAAAATGAAATTACATATAAACCCCTCATAGAACCTCATTATAAAGTCAACACAAAGTCATAGGCTCTTGCTTAACCTATCATTTTTTTCCGAGTCGTTACAAGTGAACTTGAGGTTGTACTCATGCACACCCATGGACTCCTGCTTAAGAGTGATAAATTCTCTTACCTTGTCCTCTCTTAGTTCACGGGGAAAAAATGCCTCATGAATTTACTTTCAAACATATCCCAACTTACAATTGGTGCCCTTTCAACCCTACTTTTTTTCCATTGGTCGGACCAGATCCTCGCAACACCCTTGAGCTGGTATGCAACCAACTCCACTTGATCAATATCAGCAACATGCATAACCTCAAACACTTTCTACAGCTCCTCCACAAAGTTTTCCGGATCCTCAGTGACATTTGACCTTGTGAATTCTTCAGGATTCATCCTCAAGAACTCACGGATCCTGGATATATCATCCACATCCTAACGAATCACTCTTTGTTGACCATGTTGGTTGGTCACCACTTGACTCAAGATCCGGATAACATCCCGGAACTCAACATTGTGACTTCTCATTGAGCTTGCACTTCTGGTGCATTGGGGACCCCTTGATCCTGGGGATCAATATTCCTCTTAGCAGGAAAACCTCAAACAACTCTTTGTGGAGGCATGATCTGAAAGGTACGCGCAAGCATGAATTATAAAGAAACTTTAATAGAGTTTAAATCTATCGCATAGATAGAGTATGAAAAAAGTAAGATATTTCCTAAATGTTGTAGCCTCCTAATTATAGTTGTGGCACACTTGACACTGATAACCAGGACTCTACACACGACTTTATAAACACCCCAGGACTCTTGAACTTTGGGCTCTGATACAAAGTTTGTCACACACCGGGCCTACACCCTGGACGCGGCCGGCACTCGAGAACTATTGCTAGTCTCCAAGCGAACCCTTGGCCTGGATCAATACTAAGCGGAAGACTTACTCAACAAAATAGGAACTCAACACATAACTTCAACTTATAAGAATATCATAAATGAAATAGTTTAACTCAATATACTCAAATGAACATAAGTGTTCACCTCACAGTCTTTAAAACATCAACATGGGAAATGAAAAAAAAAACTCTTCAACTAATACTATCTATAAAGCCTCTAAAATACTGCGATGGAAGTCGAGACAAGACCCACGACATCCTAACAAAACTAGAAGTAAAAGTGGAATCCTCCGGAAGCAAGGAGGCTCACCAAAGCAAATCTGGAATTGCAAGTGGTATCAATGGTGCGCCTATTGATGACCCTGAATACATGTGTCTGCATCATGAAAAGATGTAGACCAAATGTCGTCATTACATTGAATGTACGAGCATGTAAGGGGAACTCCTAAACATAAACATAAGCTTGAACGGATAAAAGGGAAACATACTTACGTCGTCTCAACTCACTCAACTCAACTCAACACAAGAATACTCAACTCTATAGGAAGGCAACAATAAAGATGCAATATATGAAAAGCATTTAAAACAATATATAGTAACTCAATGTATATTAAAATATAATAATAAACTATTTACTCTAAATTGGGAGATTCTCTAACCGACAACCATCACTATGAGTTATGTGAGGATACAACATCTCGCCCACGCTGCCAGAACTGTCCTATACCTTTCTGGAGTATAAGAGATCCTCAACTAAGTGGATCCACTGAGCTATTCTTAAAAGAAATAAGCAATCATCTAAAAAGTATGATCATTTACCCATGTTGGCATACATGGTTTATGAGGATTTTGAGTTGTCTGAACTCATCCCCATATTGGTGCTCAATACTACTCCTAATAATATATAACTCGTGCTCATATGTTTAAAAACATTTCTCATCCTCAAACTTGAGATTATTACTCAAAAGATTCTCTTAAAAGAGATAATGCTCAAAAACTCCTCATGAACTCATTTGGAAATCAAGGTTTCCTCTTGTTTTAAATGCAAAACATTTACACTTGGGAATACTTAGTTCCCTTATATTCCTTTTGAAAACATGAACTCAACTCTCCTCATCCTCACACTCAAGTCTTAAAACAAGTTTTAAAAGATTGTAAAAGACTTCTCAAAACGACTCAAAGGACTCCCTCAAACTTTTACTATTTACTTTATCTTGAATTTGAAACGTGAATTCAATAATTATGATTATGATATATAGGATTTATCAATGAATAGATGTAGTTTGGAGAGTTATAATCAGGAAGAGAGTGAAAATACGTTTTAAAAGAACTCAGACGGGATGAACGACGGAAAAAGGAAAGGGGAAGGCGACCCTGGTGCGTTCCTCGTGCAGGGCACCGGCCCCTGAACTTCAGAACACCACTTCTAGCGCACTGCAGGCGTTGCGCACCAGCCTTGGCGAATCAGTGGTGCGTCTCCCAAGGCCCTGCCTAGAAAACCCCACAAATTTTTCTGCTTCAATTTTTAGTCCTAATCCACCAAGAACCGATTGATTTCTTACTAAATTACTTAGATTCGTAAACCCAACACAAGCAAATGAAAATCTACTCAAATTTCCTCAAGAACAACCCCCACACTCAAGACCCTCACTTCAAGAACTCAATACACAAAATCTCATGGACGAATTCAATAAGGTGTCACATCTCGAGCCTACACACTGGACGTGGCCAGTACTTGAGAAGCATTTTTGGTCCCCAAGGGAACCCTCGTCCTGGTTGACTACAAGCATCAAAACTAAAGAATTATTTTAAACCAGCTTATCAAATCTTTAAATTTAATATGAAAATACTTGGTATTAAAAATAAATTTCATATAAAGTATATAAAATTGAATACTGCAAGACTGTCTAACTATGAAGCCTATACTGTATAAAGATAGGTATCGAAAAAAGACACATGACACCTCAAAACGTTACTACAAGCATATCATAAAACTAGAGTCCTCTGAAAGCAATGAGGCCTCACCAAAAGATGATAAGCGGATGATGTGATCTCAACGGGTCTTCTGTTGATGATCCTAAGTACCTGAATCTGCACCATGAAACGATGCAGGTCAAATGACATCAGTACATTGAATGTACGAGTATGTAATTAGGTGTTGAATAACACAAATAACTGAACTGAAAGACTGAAAATATCTCAACTGAAATATAGTATAAATCATGTAAGCTCTTATTGTAGGAATGCAATAATAGTAAATACTGAACTGAAATGTATATACAAAAATATACTTTACTTTACTTTATTGAGGAGTTTCTCTAACCTACAATCATCACTATGAGCCTTGTGATGATACAACGTCTTACCCACATTGTCAGAGTCGTCATATACCTTGCTGGAGTATAAGACGCAACTGAACTGTTGGATCCACTAAAAAGCCTTCTTGAGGCAGGTGAGGAGTCACCCGTTTTGCGGTACGATCCTATCTACGTTGGCGACGTAGGTTATGAATTATTAGTATGAACTCTTATCCCAAATCGGTATTCAATACTACTCCCAAAATATAACTAAATGCTCATGTAAAAGTACTCTTCGGGTTGAGATAATTTCTCAAGCAGGCCTCTTTAAGAGGTAACTGAAGTTGTATTGAATATGTTTGAAATACTCTGAAAATTCTTTATACTTTTATGAAAATTATGTACATGTGAAACTATATAAGTTCCCTTAAAACTCTTGAAATAACTTGTATTTAGGTTGTAATAATGAAAACTATATCTGAAATCACATTCTGATCTTATGATTTTTGACTCGAGAAGTCATACTGCATAAATAGTGATGGCATAACTAGATGTCATACTGCTTAAACATTGATGGCATACTCGAATGTCATACTAATCATAAATTGTAGTTCTTTTCTCAATGTGAAAATAGTACTTTTGGAACCATTTGTGATCCCTTAAACTCTTCTCAAAAGATACTTTAAAATACTCTTGAACTCGCTTTAAAATTCCAAAATCAATACATGGAAATAAATGCACAAAGGCTTTCAACAAAATATCATCAACTAGGGTTCATGTGAAATAAAAGCATGAGCAACAACACAATAATTATGCATAATATAGTGCAACTCATAATCAAGAATTTAGAACTCAGAATCAATAACTTAACTCATATCAAGAATTTCATAAAACTGAGGGTATAACCATAGATTAATCTTTTACTGACATAATTGAGATGTAGGGAGTGAGGACGAACTCGGTCCATCACTATGAGTAGCCTTCCATACCTTATACGCTCCAAATTCTTGAGAAAGGTAAGATCTTTGGATGAAAAGATGGCAAGAATTTGTTTCTTGAACCTTAGAGATGAGTTCTTGAGGAGCTTTCTTGAAAGTTTATGAATTTCATGAGTAGAAGATATTAATTCATGTTAATATGATGGAATTATGAAGTTCTATGGTAAATCTTACCTTGGATGATGGATGAACCTTGGAGGAAGTTAGTTTCTTGAAAATTTCTCTTTCTAGGGTAAATTTATGAACTCAGGAGGTGAACTACGTATTGTGGGGTTTTTAAAAGACACAGACATCCACGAGCCTGTGCAAAAAAAGGCTCAGGCACACAGCCAACCACACAGGAAGGCAATAGTTGTTGCCTCGTTGCGCGCCCGCGCAGAAAATGCCTCGGCCGCGCGGCCGGCGCGTGGCAAGATAGTGTCCAATAAAATAGGCATAACTTTTTACTCCAAACTCCAATTGATGCAAACTTGGTGGCATTGAAAAGAAGACTCATAGATCTTTAATTTGATAGGTTATGTTCCATATAACTCTTCATATTCTAAGAGATATAGTCATTTAAAGTTGACCCTTGCATAAACTAATGCAAAAAACATAGTCAAAAGAAAAACTTTGAACTTGACTTAGTGTTAGAGGTCCTTTATGACCCTAAATCACTTCTGATATCCTTTCTACACTTGGTAAATAACCTAAATACACATGATCAAGTAGTATATCACCCTGTTCAAGCTTATATACTTAAGACAAATGATTCAGATTCAAAAAGAATTTTTTTTAGGGTGTTACATAAGGAAACTCATGATTGGCATGAGGGTAAACTAACCCATCACTATGAAAACTTACATACCTCGAAAGATTCAAATTCCAGGTGAAAATCCTCAAAGCCCGCAAGAATCTTGAACGTTCTTCTCTTCTCCTCTTGAACTCCTCTCAAATACCCTAAGCGTGTTTAGGAATGACTAAAACTGATTGCAATCAGTTTACACCCCTAAAATATTAACAAAACGATCTAGGCTAGTGGGGGTAAGGAAAAGACCAAAATACTCCTCCTTAAAATGGATGAATTGTCTTAACTTGACAGGCCGCACTCAAACGGGCATATCTCCGTCATCTGAACTCGAAATTTAGCAAACTCAACGGCGTTGGAAACAGGACTCAAAGATCTTTCATTTGATACCTTATGGGCCACCTAATTCATCTTTTACTGAAAGTTATGGTCGTTTGAAGTTGACCCAAAACTCACAATTTAAGAATAACTTGCACTAATCTCAAATTGGCTATTTCTAATTTAGTTCTTTCTAAAATAGCTCTTTCTAAAACCAAGGTGTTACAATTAACCCTAATATGAACTGTGAATTCTCAAGCATGTATAACTAAATCACAGCTAGGATTTTAGGAACCATGAGTAATTACCAACGTAAAACTAATAATTATGTAATTTTGGAATAGTGTTTATGCATGTATTGTTAATCTCTTCATTTTGAATTCTTTTTAATGGTGCACAACGTTAGAACTCGCCTCATTTCTACTTGTCCGACCAAGGAAGTAATGAATAAGAAAGAGGTTAAACAACCGAGATTTATCATAATAATCCTCTATCTAATAGCCTGACCCAAATACGTGAGGGCTAATCTGGGGTCAATGATAAGGGTTAGTAAAGCATGCACCAATAGACAGTCCAAGTTGCATGATGAAATTCCCTAATTGGAAGACTAATCACTTAGGACATACCTAGCTTACCGACTTTGTATTTTAAACACCATTAGGATTATTGTGTTAAGAACTTGTGGGGAACACATATGCCCTAGTTTCATCTCATAATGATATTACGAACTGCAATTTCTTCTTACTTGTTACTTGATTACTACAAATCAATCAACAATTACTATGTTTATAAATCTCCCTTTTTTTATGGAAGTAATCTGACTAAATGTACAATTAACCATAAATTAGCCTAACTCTAGACCATATTCCTCATGGGATCGATCGTAACCTCAATTAGGTTCTTTATTTAACAACAACCGCTTATATTTTTTTAGAGTGGTGTAACTTGGACGTATCATGTCCTAATTGTCAACAAATAAAAGTTGAGCATCAAAAGCCAGGATGATTGTCCCAAGATATTAGTATTCTTACTTGGAAGTGGTAAGATCTGAATATGGAGTGCCCCTATCCATTATTTCATTTCCGTCAAAGTTTCTTATTTGGCGGAGAACTATGCTAATTTGTACTCGAGGGAAATTGTTAGGTTGCATGGAGTGCCCCTACCCATTATCTCCGATCGTGGTACCCAATTCACTTTTCAGTGTTGGAAATCTTTCCAAAAATGGCTTGGTACTCGTGTTAAGCTTAGTACAGTTTTTTATCCTCAAACCGATGGGTAAGCGGAGTGTACTCTCCAAACTTTGGAAGATATGTTAAGAGCTTGTGTGATTGACTTCAAGGGTAATTAGGATAATCATTTGTCTTTGATTGAGTTTGCTTATAATAATAATAGCTATCATTCAAGTATTGGTATGGCTCCATTTGAGGCTCTTTATGGTAGGAGGTGTAGATCTCCTATAGGTTGGTTTGAAGTTGGTGAGGTTGCTTTGATAGGTCCCGAATTGGTACATGAAGATATGGAAAAGGGCTAAAAATGGCTCAAAATCGACAAAAGTCCTATGCCAATGTGAGAAGAAGAGATATTGAAATTGAGGTAGGTGATTGGGTTTATTTGAAAATTTCACCCATAAAGGGTGTGAGGAGGTTTGGGAAGAAAGGGAAGCTTAGTCCCCATTATGTGGGCCCATATCAGAGTTTGAGGCTTATTGGTAAAGTTGCTTATAAACTTGACTTGTATATTGAATTAGTATCGATGCATCCGGTTTTTCATGTCTCTTTGTTGAAGATATGTGTTGGTGATCCGACATCTATAGTACCATTGGAGAGTCTTGGTATAAAATAGAGTCTTTCTTATAAAGAGATTCTAGTTGAGATTTTGGACCGGCAGGTTAAGAAATTGAGGAATAAGAAAGTTGCATTTGTAAAGGTGTTATTTGGGAGGCCGAGGCTGATATGATGTTCCGTTACCCCCATCTCTTTCCCTCCAATCCTACTCTAGCTTGAGGTATTTAGTTCCTCATGGTCCATCAGTCATTCTCATGTTTCCTCATGCATGCATGCTCATGAAAACTTACTTTTGATATTTTGATTTAGCTTAGATTGATTTCTCCATGATTATGTGCATTTGAGTATGATTTGCATGTATGCGTTATGAAATGATGTTTTAAGTATGTTTGAGATAGAGTTGATATTCCTTCTTGATATTGTGCATTTTGAGTTAGTTGCATTCATATTCTATAATCAAGTCCCAGTACCTTTTTTACGGTTCATCGGGATGGTCCATCTACCATTGTATGAGTCGTAGATAGGTCTCGTAGGTGAGTCCCAAACTTAGTGAAATTTTGAGGGTCAAAGTGGGTTTCTACGGTTGACATATACGGACCATAAAAATACCTACAAACCTTACATGAGTTCCGTCAAAAGATAGGTGATTTAAGGTCCCAGTATTTAGTCTACGGTTCACCAATACGAACCATAGAAAGGTCTATGGTCCGTGTTTGAATCGTAGGTCGAGTCGACATTTATTTTAAGGGGCTTTTGAGTCTTTTTCCTAATTGTTTTAACTCAATACTATGTTTTTTACCTTCTACTCTAGGCCCTATATAAAGCTTTTAAGCTCCCAATTTATCCATTTTCAACTCATTCTCCTTAAGTTCCTAAACTTTATCAAAATTCACTCTCCAAATCCTCTCAAGTCCAAGGAAGAAAAATAAGAGCTAGGGTTCATCCAAATCTTCAATCCTCCATTCTTTTTGGGCTTCTAGAATCAAGGTATGTGGGTATTTATCCATGGAGTCCGTTCATCCATGGGGTCCCAAGGTTTCTAATTCTTCTCAATTTCAATTGTTAAGTTAGGGTTTCAATTCCATGGTTATGGTTTCTCTTGAATTATGATCTTATTGATTAATCCCTATCTTCTAATGCATGAATTGAGTTGATTTAATGATTTTAAGTTGAATTTACAAAGACACATGCATGATTTATGATTTTGGTTAAGAACTCATGAACCTATGATTTATAAACTTATGAAGATATGCATGTTTTCATGAAGTTATTATAAATGATTTAAGAATGCTTTGAAAGGAAAGTATTAACGTTATTGTAAAATGATCTCTCACTTGCTATGATGATCATGATTGTGAAAGATATTTCTCACAAATGATTTCACATTGGTGAAAAGTTTTCTCATCTATGTTGAATTATGTTTAAGGAGATATTCTATGTTTTGATCTTGAAATTATGGATTGGTATTGATCATTGTCTTTCCCTATGTTAAATTGATATTTGACTTGTATCTATTCTATTGGGATTTAGACATAGCACCGGGAGAGATTAAGGTGGAGGCTCAAATAGGATAGTCTCTAGTAGCAACTCTAGTCACATACTACGTGTCCTTGTAGAATTGGCTTACATGACTTAGCTACTGAATCCACTTTAGTAAAACATGTACGGATTCTTGGCAAGTAGTTTCCCCTTCTTTCGACATGAGAAATATACCGGATTCCATGATAGAGCTCTCATGGTCTTATTGTCAGTTAAAGCTCAAGTCCCACAATATGACTATGTCTTCCTCAAAGTTTTTACTATGTCCTTTATTGCAAATGCATCGACTATATCATGATATTTCCATGTTTAACTTCCTTATATTTAAATGTCCAATTATTGATCATATTTACATGTTTTAAAACCATTACACTACCATGTTCATGTTTAAGCATATTGACTCATATTTAGTACATTCCATGTACTAATACATACTTTTGCCTACATTGAATGTAGGGTCTGATGTTCCTACCCCGCATCCTCGTGGCTAGACTTCTATTGGGTGCTTCAGTTGATTGGTGAGTCCTCATGTTCCGAGGACAAAAACAATTTATTGTTTTATGTCATTTCGTTTCAAACTTTGTATGTGATGTATGAGTTACGTCTCAATCACTTCATTATGATGTACTATATGGCTTTGAGACTTATGTTAGACTTCCGTTTGTCAAACTTTTGATTTATGAAATGCTTTCCTTCAAGTTTTTACTTCTATTATCTTGTATGATGTTTGCTAAGTGACTTGTGTAGGGCCTTTCGGGGTTCCATACGTCATGTTACGCCTAGGGTATACTTTGGATCTTAACACTTTTGTTGATGTACAAGCATGGTTATGTCGCATGGTGCACACTAGAGGCCGTTATTGCCAGTGCCATTGAATTTAACAATCATTTCTCTTTAATTTTATTCCCAAAATTGATTTAGAGTTATAAAATGTTGTTGATAAGAAAAGGAATTTTAATTGTCTATAATAGTCCCAAAAAAAAAGGTAATTGATTTTATTGCAAAAACAGAGTTTAAGAGGAGAAGGCATAAAAATGAATAAATTTTATAATTTTATTTATTTGTAGGGTTCATGATTACATGGCACTAAAATAAATAAATTTTATTTATTTGTGGGGTCTATAATTACATGGTATAAAAAAATAAAATTTTTTGCCATGTCAAATTTGTTTTAATGATAAATGTAGTTTAATGATTTTAGAAGATAAAAGTTAAGTTGAGTGATTTTAGTGATACAAAAGAAAGTTTAATGTCTTTACTAGATAATATGATCTCATAGTTTAGTGGCTTTTTAAGATATTAACTCATTTTATGTATATATTAGTTATGTAGATATTCATTATTTATGTATTAATTGGTTAATTCACAAATTTCCTCATAACATATACATGTATTAGACTACATAAAAACCATCTAATATAAACAGAGACAAAACCCACCCCTCTCCCCCCCCCCCACCCCCTTTAATGAAGGGCCCTCACTTCACTTCCTATTCATTTGTGGGTCTGGACTCGATTTTTTTTTTTTAATTTTAAAAATCAACCAACAGAAAAATATGTAGCTCAGGTGACTCACAACCTCTCTCTTGCCCAAATAAATGAAATGGAATGAATTAAATCAATAAGATTTTTGGTTGATTCAAGGCGCAACAAAGCCAAATTCAATCAAGGAAATGGGGCTTGCTATACTTTCACTTTTCATACTCAATTCCGTATTAGCTAGACAAGCATATCGATGAAACATGCACATTAAGTTGCTTAACTCTATTTTTACTTATTTATTATATTAAAAATAAATATTTATTTTTACTTTGTTTAATTTTAAAAATTAAAAAAATAATATCACTTAATTCCTCTATAATTATTTTTTAATATATTTCTTAAAATATTATATATATATATATATATATATATATATGTGTGTGTATTAAGTGAAGATGAAGTAAAAATAAAGGGAGGAAAAAAATCATGTCTATATCATATGATAGTTTCTTGCATTTCACAAAACACTAAAAAAGTGTGTCGGTATTAATTGTTGTGCAACTACCGGTTGTTGAATGGAACACACTCTACCTAATGCAATCAAATTCTTTATTTCCTGCTTAGTACAATTCATATTAGGGAAAAGGGTCAAAAAATCTCTTAACGTATTGAAAAAGGCTCAAAAATGCCCTTCTTCCACCTATTAGATCAAAAATGCCCTTTCATCCATATATTTGGATAAAAAAATTCCCTTAGAGTTAAATTCAAGCCTAAAATACCCCTCCCTTTAACAGAAGCTGATGTGGCAATTTTTTTTTAAATTTTTTATGTTTGGCATTCTTATTATTGGTCCACATGTAATTAGACCCAATATCATTCAAATCAATACCCATTGACCCAAATCCAAACCCATTTCCTCACTTTCTTCATCTTTCTTCTACAAAATTATTTGGAAGATTAATAAAATAATATCAACACAATCAGTAAAAAGGTGATGTTCCAAGCATTTCTCAAAAAAATTCGTAGTCTTTCATGAGGTAATTGGAGATTGAACTCCTCCTCTATTGTTAGAGGCTTCAGTTTTGTTGAAATGTGATAAACATGGCTCGATTCGATGAAAAGTATAATCTGTCTTGCTTCCATTGGGAGATTGAATGAAGGACTTTTTTGTTCCCATCTTAACAAATCATTCATTGTTTTGATACATTTTGGTATACAAATTAAATTGCACTTATCTTCACTACCACAAACTAGCAGGTAAATTAATATTATTTTTTTCAGAGAACGATAATATATAGAAATTTTTATAACCTTTTTCAAAGATCCAAGAATTCTGAAAGAATTTGATAGTATTTTATTAATCCTCCAAATAATTTTATAGAAGGAAGATGAAGATGAAGGTAAAAAGGGTTGGGTCTTTTAGAAATGGGTTTGGATTGATGGATATGATTGAGAATGAAATTGGGTCAAATTACATGTGGACCAATAATAATAATGCCACACATAAAATTTTAAAAATTATTTTTGCCACATCAGCTTCTGTTAAAGAGAGGGATATTTTAGGTTTAAATTTAACTCTAAGGGTATTTTTTTATCCAAATAGATGGATGAAAGGACATTTTTTATCCAATAGATGAAAGAAGGGCATTTTTGAGCCATTACCAATACGTTAAGGGCATTTTTTACCATTTTTCCTTCATATTAATTGTACGAGACTCCTTTTATCTCGTAAATTTGTCAACTCAAAAATATAAATTTGGATTCATTAATTTATGAGATTAAAATAATGTCTTATAATTAAGGTAAATTGGGAGAGATGTATAAAATAAACTCTAAATAAATGTAATTACTCGAAATTGTTCCATCCCAAACTAATTTGAGTAAATATTTCTTCGCTAGAAAATATTTGCTTGAGATATGCTCATTAATTAGTTTACACTTTTTTAATAAAAAAGAACAAAAAAAATAGTTTACACTTGGAAGTGTTTTTTTTTTTTTTTGTCCTTACACTTGTCGTTTATCTTTTCCTTTATTGCGTTTGTCCTTTTTTCATTTTTTAAAACTCCTTTCTAGTTTTGTCTCCTTTTATATTTTATTAGAGATATATATTTGATAACATTTTTATTATTTGTTTCTTCTTTTTTGTTTTGTTTTGTTTAGTTCTTTTTTCTTCTTCTTCTTCTTTTACATTTTTTCTCTTTATAGTTAGTTTTACTTTTGTCTTTTTAATAACTTAAAATATCTAAATATATAGAAAAAGAATTAGTCAGGAAAAACTTGATTGACTTTTGAAATTCTAACTGTATCATATAATTTCGGATTAAGAAAATACTTAATATTTGTGAATGATATATAGTTACAGTTTGAGATCCCTGCCAGCAACCTTTTCTCCAATTTTTTCGAGTAAGGTGTTAGATGACTGCCATTCATACACTTAAATTATTAATAATGTTAGTTTATTTGATCTTATATTCAAAGACTAATTATAGTTGAAGCCACAGATTTAGTCATTTAGATACTAACAAAGCTCCCCTTCTTCTTTTTAAACTCTGAAATATGATTTACATTTTACAAATTCACAAGTACTAGTGGCAAATTAAAATTATGTAACTAATAATTTAGTGATCTAGTTAATTTGCAACTTGGTACGATTGAAAATGTTTTTCATGAAAAATATTTAAATAAACATATTTCAGAAAAATAAGTGAAATTGTTACTTATGTTTTTGTGTTTGATATATAAGAAAAGAATATATTATTATATTTTATTTTATTTTACTATATATAATCTAAATAAATACTTATCATGAAAGGTAGGTAAAAATGTAATGGGGCTATAGGGATTGGGGATGAAAATAAATTGTATTAAAGGACACAAAGAATATAATTAATATAGAATTTCACTTATGAAATTCATTTTTTCTAATATTACTACGAAAGTCATCTTTTTCATTATTAGAAAATATTATTTTTCTAAAAAGTATTTTCTATATAGTTCGCTTTAGAATATGTGGATTATAGACCAAATTAGCATTAAGTGTCGGCTAAGCCAGGACTATTAAATTAGTTGTACTGATTTTGTTTGTAGAGCCACACACTTCATTTTGTCCGTTTCTTTATTTGTTACAAATATTTCTTTTTCAATTGTCAGAATAGCATTCTTATTCTTTTTGTTTCAAGTTATGTGACCTATTTAATTTTTTATTATGAATTTGGATATAAAAATTATATGAAAAATATTATAGATTATAATAATTATTTAATAACATAGAATATTTGCAAGTTATATGAAAAAAATTGATTAATTAAACTCTTTAAATAATACCGATATCAGAGAAAGTACCCCTTATTTAGCCCACTAGACTAGTGCATCCCGGCTGTCACACAAGTGAAATAATAAAAAGTGCCACTCTGTTTAATGTCTTGAATATTATCATTGTATTATGTATATATAAAGATTATTATTTGAGCATTTAAGACTTTTAGAATATTGATGCACCATTGAAGAAAAAAGGAAAAATATATTTAATGAATTTATACTCTCTTTTTTTTTTTATATAAATAACTCAACATTTAATTAAGTTCATCATTCAATCCTTACACATAATATTGGCCCAATCCCAAAAATTATATAAGCATAATATATAAATGTATCGTTTAATTTGATTTCAGCTGATATTTATATCTTCTAACTTTGGATGTACCTGAGTAAACACTTAAACTTGTATAAAGTAGAACAAATATACGCATTCATCCTACATGACACTTATGTGTCCTACGTGATGTCCTACATGTATTATGCCATGTAAGACTCGTGTATCTACTTTTTAAATTTTATACAAGTTTAACTATCTACTTGTACACACTCAAAGTTAATAGGCGTCATAAATATCAGCGAAAGCCAAATTAAAAGACATATTTATGTATAATGCCAATAATATATACATAAAATATTTAATATAACCAAGAAATTATGGATCACATGCAACACAATTTGTATACTAAATTTGCCCTTGACAAAAGTAACTTGACCTTTTCACTAAGAGAGGAGTTAAATATATGTACAAGTAGCTAGTACGTTGAGTTGTACATTGACCTTTCGATTGTGTAGATTTGCATGGGTTGTTGAGGTTCCACATCTAATTTAAAGATGCCAAAAGCCAGCATGTGATGTGTGCCATGTGAAAACGATGCTACGAAACAAAACATAAATGGAAGATTCCCTCCACAATCACACTATTATTCTTATTTTACTTTACATAACAAAAAAAAAAATACTTACCACCAAAAATAGTAGTAACATATTCATTTTTAAATTATCAACTTTTTCATAGTCATTTTCGTTATCATTATTATAGTTACTTGCTTATTGCTTTCCACTTCCTATAACCATTCATAAACCAGTAACATAATTAATTATTTTCGTTGCTAAGAGGTTAGCAGTGAGTATAATAGTAACAAATAATATTCCATTGCTAATTTGATTTAACGACAAATACATATAAATTAGCGACGAATTTCGTGTGTCGCTAAACACTTTTTTTTTTTTTTTAGTATCTATGTCATGAGAGAGAAGGAGAAGAGAGATTGTTTCTTTGTGAATTGTGAAATTAAAATTGTGTTTCATTCCACATGTGTGAGTTCATTATATAGCAAAGAAAGGAAAAATATATAATCCAAAGTTTAACTAACAACCTAATAACTGACAAACTAGCAAATTTTAAGCTAATAACAGACTGACTAGTGACTACAGTTAGCCAATACGTACTTCAAATACAACATAGTATAGTTCAATATAAATACATCTCAATAGTAATTAATATATTTATATACGCATGTATAATGAGCTTAAGTATTATTTCACAGTAAAAATAATGTTCTCTTTCATCTTTTTCAACTTTATTATTAGTGATACTTCAATTATGTGATATTCATTTATTTTTCTTTCTGATAAATTTTTTCATTCTCTTTTATATATTAAAAAAAAAATTGTGATACATTTGCTTGAAAGTACGATTATGATCCATTCATAATATTTATTCATTAACAAGTCGTACCTTTAAAATATTACACTATGTGATAATACTATTTTAAATATAATGGGGCTGAATAATATATTTACGCTTGAAAAACAGAAAACATTAGAAATGAGTAAATGATGTGAGAAAAACTTTAGTTTTAATTATTTTTTATTTCTGGTATTTTTTGAAGAAAATAAAAAGAAGGGAAACAAGCAATTAATGAGACAATGTACATGAATGATGATTTTTTTAATGTTAAGAGTTGAGACAGTGATCAGAAGAGACATATCATTGTTGGAGAATAAAAGCGTGGCCTATTTATGAAAGCCAGCTGTGTAGTTCCCTACTCTTTGTTGTTGTGTTTATTATTTAATTAAATATCCATGTTGTTTTGTTTCATAATAATAATAATAATAATAAATATCCTTGAATCATGTCTAAAGCACATGGATTTATTTATGCATTAATAGTACGTGAGTACAAATATTAACAAACTTATGATAATTTTTGTAACTTAGGTTATTTTTCATTATTATATGAAGTTATAATATATAAATAATATGTTATTTAAATTTTGCATCAATTGATATCTTTTTTTAAGAAAAAATTGAATATGTATAATTAGACATTTAAATTTGTATTAAGTGAACAAATAGACATCGACATACTTGTCATTTTATGTGGCGTCTTATGTATATTATGTCAATAAAAAGTTTGTGTCTAATTATTTAATTTTATGAAAGTAAAAGTGTTTATTCGTGCACATCCAAAAGTAAAGGAAGACAAGCTTCAACTGTTAATTATCTGCCTTCCGGCTAAACTTTTTTTTTCTTTCTTGAACATCTTTATTATTGTGACAATTTTATGATTACTACCTAGTATATCGTTTTGTATAAAAGTTAAAAATTATTTAAATTTATTTTCTTTTGAAATATGATTTGAAGGTGTTGTTTAGCACTGAGTAGAATGTAAAAGAATAATGTTAAATAGAATGTATTGTTAATGATTGTATTAATTATATATATTTATATTAATCATTTCGAGATTATTTCTAATGCATTGTTTGATTTAGTTTATTAAAAATAGAATACATTGCATAATTTTTATAAAAAAAAAATTTATTTATAAAAAAAAAAAAATTTATTTTTTTAAAAAAATAAAAAAATTGGTGGGTCCCCCTTGGTAGATCTGTTGTGTTAGAAGAGTAGTTTAGTAGAACAGGTAAGAAAGTTCCGTTTGGTGTCATTGTTTGAATACTCTCTTACATATACTGTCTTCTGTTTTGCTGTTTTTGTTTTTTTTAATAATTTGGACCACATGATCTATTTATATAATATATAAATAATGTGTTCAATTTATGAAAGTACATATTTTAATTAATTAAATGTTAAATGTGTTCAGATATATTTGATACTGATCAAATAAGATTCTATAGATATTATAGGGATTAAAAGTGCAAATTTACCACTTTTTTTTTGTTTTCAAATTCCAAAATAAATAACAGAAGGAAAACAACGATAAAAGTTATAAGCCCCTTGATGTTCTATAACTAATTTGGAACCTATTTGAGGGAAATTACTTACTTAAAATTTGTAACAGTTACGACCCAGACCGTCGTGATTGGCACACACACTAATATTCCGGTGGGAGAACCACTACTACAACCGAAACCAAGCAAATAGTCTAAAAACTAAGGCATTTAAATCAAACACTAAGGAAATAAAAGTAGAGTTCCCATAAACTCTAGCAAAAGTCTAACAATAATAACTAACAATGCGGAAGAACAACCTATAACCTGAAAGTCAATGTACCAAAACATTCTAGCAATGAACCAAGTCTAAACAATGAAGGGATACAACCCCAACTAATGAACTAATCAACTAGCTAAACAAATGTCTAAGTCCGGAAATGGTGGACATAGACGAAAGAGAATTCCATGGCAACCCGGAATAATTGGCTCACCCTTGAATTCGAAGCGACGATCACTGATCTTCTAAGTGAGGTCTGTCAATAGCCGCTGGAAAATGCCATGTACTCAACAAAAATAAGAGCAAGTGCAGAATCAGTACACAACCACAATGTACTGGTAGGATCACGGGGCTATCCCACTAGTGCAACATAAACAAGTCAAACAACTTAATAATCACATGCATATAAATCAACATATACAACATTATCAACAATTACGAACAACGATGAGTTTCACATTTTATATCACATCCTTGGTCTTCTCATGAAACCCAAACTCAAACAGTTAGTATGCCAGAACGTGGCAACCGATCCCATATTTATGTCGAAACGTGGCAATTCGATCCAAGTTAGTTATATCAGAACGTGGCAACCGATCCCCTTCACACACCACAATCACAATCACAATGTATATTCTCACAATCATACAATAAGAGGTGATTCATGGCAATCATCATTCATTATCTCAGTTACAACAAGTGTGATCAACATTCCAATGTTCATATACATACAAGTATCATAATGAAGCAAGAACAAGCATACATCACACAATTATATAATCACAACCATCACCTATCTCAAAACAAGCTTGAAACCCTAAGAAACTTGATCCTTCCATTTCCAGATTCGTTCCGCTTGTTCTTGGTCTACAAACAATCAATATAATACAGGAATCAATAAACAATTATTAACTACCCGGATTACTAACAATTCTATGAACCCTAGATCAAACCCCTGATCCCAATAATCCAAATTAAGGTTGTTTCCACCATAGAATCTATAACAAAACCTTTCCCCCATCAATATTCACCCATTCTATTACGTTCTACGGATCGAAAAATGGATTTAGGAAGTGAAAAACTTACCTTTAGCCTCCAGAATGGTGAAAAACGAGTAAGGGTCGCCTGGGGGTCGTTCCTTAGCTCTAAAAGTCGAAAAGTACCAAATAAGGTCGTCTAGGGGTTTATTTACGACTTTAAGTTGCGTCGGTCCCGCTGCAGCGGATAACACCCCGTTGTAGCGGCCTCGCCAAAGCGACCATAACCCCCACCCCAACGGCTTCCACGTAACAGTGATTTATTCGTCTTTCGTCTACGATTTTGAGTCTCATCGTTCCCACCACAGAGACCATCATCCCGTTGCGGAGGCCACGTTAGAATGACAAATATCCCGCCAAAGCGGTCCAAACGGAACCAGAGAGCTAATTAAAAAAATTCCATAATCCCATTTCACAACACACCTCTAACCCACGACGATCAGAAAATACCCTTTATGCTAAGATCGATCCCGGGAATTCTACTCGGCCGAATTCAATTTCGTAAAGTCGTATTGATTCCTTAACAAGTTATCTAACCACTCATGTAATCAAAACCATAAGAGATCCACCCGATTGTTACCAGATTTCTCTACACCTCAAGGACTACGATTTCGTCCAAATCTAGACAAGGTTGGAAAAATCCAAATACTACGAAAAAGTTTTATGGCCCCAAATTTCCCCCTGCTGGCTTTTCTATAACGACGGGAACGAGTCGTTACAATAGTTATCAATTTACCCATCACTCGTTCCTGAGTGACCAAATTTAGGAAAAGTAGGCTAAGGAAAGAATGAAGTAGTACCTGAATCGACGAACAATTGGGGATACTTGTCTCGCATGTCTCTCTCGGTTTCCCAAGTAGCTTCATCAACTGGACGATGCTTCCATTGAACTTTCACGGACTTAATCTCCTTGGTCCTCAACTGTGTACATCACGATCAAGGATTGCAATCGGTTCCTCTTCATATTGGAGGTCCTTGTCTAACACAATTGAGTCCCACTTAATGATATAATCCACATCACCGTGATACCTTTTCAACATGGACACATGAAATACCCGATGAACACTTGATAAATTAGGAGGTAAAGCCAATCTATACGCTACCGGTCCCACACATTCAAGAACTTCAAATGGACCAATGTATCTAGGACTTAGCTTACCCTTCTTACCAAATCTCATCACCCCTTTCATGGATGATACCTTAAGAAAAACATTTTCACCGGATTGAAACATCATGTCTCTTACCTTATGATCCGTATACTTCTTCTGTCTACTCTGGTCTACTAAAAGCTTAGCTTGAATACTCATCACCTTATCTTGAGCATCCTTCACTAAATCAACCCCCAAAGGTTTCACATCTCCAGCCTCGAACCAACCTATGGGTGATCTACATCCCCTCCCATAAAGTGCCTCAAATGGTGCCATATCTATGCTGGAGTGATAACTATTATTATAGGAGAATTCACACAAAGGTAAGAACTTATCTCAATGCCCTCTGAAATCAATCACGCATGCCCTCAACATGTCTTCCAATACTTGAATAGTCCTCTCCGATTGTCCATCCGTCTAAAGGTTGTACTAAAGGTGAGTTGTGTGCCCAATTCATCATCTAATTTCCTCCAAAACTTGGATGTGAATTGGGTACCACGATCTGAGGTGATAAAGAGGGGCACCCCATGCAACATCACTATCTTCTTCACATACACTTTAGCCAATTGCTCAACATTATAATCTATTCTTACTGGAATAAAATGGGCTGACTTAGTCAATCTATCAACCACTACCCAAATAGAATCAAACTTTCCCAAAGTCTTGGGAAAACCAACCACAAAATCCATGGCTATTCTTTTCCACTTCCATTCCGGAATTGGCATTATCTGAAGTAAACTTGCAGGCCTTTGATGTTCATACTTCACTTGTTGACAATTTTGACACTTCACCACAAACTCCGCTATGTCTTTCTTCATTCCCGACCACCAATAAATTTGCTTCAAATCTCTATACATCTTGGTCACACCCTGATGAATAGAATATCGTGAACCATGAGACTCTGCCAACAACTTTTCAATCAAGTCATCTACTCTAGGAACATATATACTCCCTTTGAAAATGAGTACACCATTTTCATCAAGAGTGGTCTCTTGTGCCTTACCAATCGCAATATTCTTCCTAAGCTCCTTCAAATTCTCATCCTCAAATTATTTGGCCTTGATCTCTTCAATGAAAGTGGCCCTTACTTCAATATTAGTTATCACCCCACATCTTTCTGAGATGCCCAATTGCATGAACTTAGACTCTAAGGTCTGAATTTCTTTAGCCAAAGGTCGCTTGGATACACTCAAGCAAGCTAAACTACCCATACTCAACGCTTTTCGAATAAAAGCGTCTGCCACCACATTAGCCTCATGGATAGTACTGAATGGTCACATCATAATTTTTAAGTAACTCCATCCACCTTCGTTGTCTCAAATTCAGATCCTTTTGAGTGAACACATGCTGCAAACTGCGATGATCAGTAAATACCTTACACTTAACACCATTGAGGTAATGCCGCCAGATCTTAAGAGCAAACACTACCGCTGCCAACTCTAAATCATGGGTTGGATAATTCCTCTCATGCACCTTCAATTGACGCGAGGCATAAGCTATAACATTCTTATCCTGCATCAACACAACACCCAACCCAGAATGAGAAGAATCATAATAAACAATAAAGTCTTTACCTTCCACCGGTAATGCTAGAATAGGCGCGGTGGTCAAAAGCTCATCACATTTTTTAGTCAATTCAAATGGTATCTCCTTCTTGATCAAATTAGTCAAGTGAGTGCCAATAGAAGCAAAGTTTTTCACAAATCGACGATAGTAGCTAGCGAGACCCACAAAACTCCTAACTTTTGTCACAGAACTTGGTCGAACCCAATGTTTAACTGCCTCAACTTTTTGAGGATCTACCATTATCCCTTCTTTTGAAACTACATGCCCCAAAAATGCAACCGATTCAACCAAAATTCACACTTAGAAAATTAATTAGCATAAAGCTTTTGCTTCACAAGAACGCCCAAAACACTACGAAGATGGTTGACATGCTCTTCCTCACTCTTCGAATATACCAAAATATCATCAATAAAGACTATAATGAATGAATCAATAAATGGTTTGAACACCCCATTCATCAAACTCATGAAAGCTGCAGGCGCATTGGTCAAACCAAAAGACATAACCAAAAACTCATAGTGCCCATAGCGAGTTCTAAACGTCGTCTTGGGCACATCCTCAGGCCTAATTTTCAATTGATGGTAACCGAATCTTAGATCAATCTTAGAGAAAATCGTTGCACCTTGCAATTGGTCAAAGAGATCATCTATTCTAGGCAATGGGTACCTATTTTGAATAGTGACTTTATTTAATTGCCGGTAATCTATACACATTCTCATACTACTATCATTTTTCTTAACAAACAAAACTGGAGCACCCCATGGGGAAGCACTAGGACGAATAAATCCCTTATCAAGAAGCTCTTGGATTTGAGCCTTAAGCTCTCTTAATTCTACTAGAGCCATGCGATATGGAGGGATAGAAATGGGACGCGTACTAGGATCTAAATCAATGCAAAAATCTATATATCTATCCGGAGGCATACCAGGCAAATCATTAGGAAACACTTCTATAAATTTCGACACCACAGGAATAGACCCAATGGATGTAGCTTCAATCTCAACATCTCTAATATGAGCCAAATAAGCCAAACAACCTTGCTCTACCAGTTTACTAGCCCGAATGGAGGGTATAATCTTATCTTGCTTAGGCTTGTACACCCCTTCCCACTCTAATTTTTCCCTTCCTGAAATTTCTCGAGTTACAGACTTAGTATTACAATTAAGCACAACATAATATGGGGACAACCAAGTCATGCATAAGATTATGTCAAAGTCAATCATATCCAAAATCACTAAATCAACCCAAGTCTGAAATCCCATAAACAAAATAGGAAAAACATGATAGACATGGGTAACTATGACTGACTCTCCAACTGGGTAGAAACACGAATAGGGGAATCAAGACTATCACAAATCATATCAAAATCTGAGGCAAATTTCACGGATTATATCCTCCATTCGGAAGCACTCCATGACCCGCCAAGCCTTTCAAGAACGCCATAATCTATTGAGCTAACACCAGATCGATGGGAGGAACAACCGCAGTCTCCGCTGGCACCTCTTCCTCTTGTCCATTTTCCTCAACATCTCCAACCTCAATATTCTCTTCTATCTCCTCTATGTGAAGGAGGGTTCTCATTCATAGGAACATTATCAATCGGTACCTCATTCACAGCAGGCGTTACTCTCCCACTGCCTCTACCCCTAGCTTTTCCTATACTATTGCCTCGACCGCGACCTCTCGCTGCAGATTCCTCAGCTGGAGCATTGACAGGAGCTACGGGCCTAACACTGTTATACCTAATATTAACCATCTGTGAACAGAAGAGTGAAGTGGGTTAGATACCAATTAGAATCGCCATATACCAATTAGAATCAAGTCATAGCACGAAAGGAGACAAGAGAAAACAAAAAGATTTCCTAATGTCCTATAGCCTTTCAAAGAAAAGTAAAGGCGTCCCTGTACCGTTCTACGAGACTCTACTAGACTCGTTTTGGTACATCGAGATCAACGTCCTAAAGCTTTGATACCAACTTTGTCACGATCTAGACCGTCGTGATTGACACCCACACTAACACTCCGGTGGGAGAACCAATACTACAACCCAAACCAAGCAAATAATCTATAAACTAAGGCATTTAAATCAAACACTAAGGAAATAAAAGTAGAGTTCCCAAACTCTAGAAAAAGTCTAACAATAGTAACTAACAATGCGGAAAAACAACCTATAACCTGAAAGTCAATGTACCAAAACATTCTAACAATGAACCAAGTCTAAACAATGAAGGGATACAACCCCAACTAATGAACTAATCAACTAGCTAAACAAATGTCTAAGTCCGGAAATGGTGGACATAGACGAAAAAGAATTCCATGGCAGCCCAGAATAATTGGCTCACCCTTGAATTCGAAGCGACGATCACTGATCTTCTAAGTGAGGTCTGTGAATAGCCGCTGGAAAATGTCCCGTACTCAAAATAATAAGAGCAAGTGCAGAATCAGTACACAACCACAGTATACTGGTAGGATCACGCGGCTATCCCACTAGTGTAACATAAACAAGTCAAGCAACATAATAATCACATGCATATAAATCAACATATACAACATTATCAACAATTACGAACAACGATGAGTTTCACATTTTATATCACATCATTGGCCCTCTCATGGAACCCAAACTCAAACAGTTAGTATGCCGGAATGTGGCAACCGATCCCATATTTATGCCGAAACGTGGTAATCCGATCCAAGTTAGTTATGTCGGAACGTGGCAACCGATCCCCTTCACACACCACAATCACAATCACAATGTATATTTTCACAATCATACAACAAGAGGTGATTCATGGCAATCATCATTCATTATCTTAGTTACAACAAGTGTGATCAACATTGCAACGTTCATATACATACAAGTATCATAATGAAGCAAGAACAAGCATACATCACACAATCCTAGAATCACAACCATCACCTACCTCGAAACAAGCTTGAAACCCTAAGAAACTTGATCCTTCCCTTTTCAGATTAGTTCTGCTTGTTCTTGGTCTACAAACAATCAATATAATACGGGAATCAATAAACAATTATTAACTACCCGGATTACTAACAATTCTATGAACCCTAGATCAAACCCCTAATCCCAATAATCCAAATTAGGGTTGTTTCCACCATAGAATCTATAACAAAACCGTCCCCCCATCAATATTCACCCATTCTATTACGTTCTACGGATCGAAAAATGGATTCGGGGAGTGAAAAGCTTACCTTTAGCCTCAAGAATGGTGAAAAATGAGTAAGGGTCGCCTAGGGATCGTTCCTTAGCTCTAAAAGTCGAAAAGTGTCAAATAAGGTTGTCTAGGGGTTTATTTACGACTTTAAGTTGCATCGGTCCCGCTGCAGCGGCCATCACCCCGCTGTAGCGGCCCCGCCAAAGCGACCAGAACCCCCACCCCAACGGCTTCCACGTAACAATGAGCTATTCGTCTTTCGTCTACGATTTTGAGTCTCGTCGTACCCGCCACTGCGACCATCATCCCGCTGCGGCGGCCACGCTAAAGAGGCAACTATCCCGTGAAAGCGGTCCAAATGGAACCAGAGAGCTAATTAAAATAATTCCAAAATCCCATTTCACAACACACCTCTAACCCACGATGATCAGAAAATATCCTTTATTCTAAAATCGATCCCGGGAGTTCTACTCGACCAAATTCAATTCCGTAAAGTCGTACGGATTCCTTAACGAGTCATCTAACCACTCATGTAATCAAAACCATAAGAGATCCACCCGATTGTTACCAGATTTCTCTACACCTCAAGGACTACGATTTCGTCTAAATCTGGACAAGGTTGGAAAAATCCAAATATTGTGAAAAAGTTTTCCGGCCCCAAATTTCGCCCCGCTGGATTTTCTATAACGACGGAAACGGGTCGTTACAGTAACAGATGTATAGTATGATTATGATATCAGACTATAGCAATAGGACTATTTAAAATACTAGAAACGAATAAAAATTAAAGGCATAATATATGAATATGTCATTTAATTTGGTCACATATTTATATTTTCTATTTTTGTGTATATACAAGTGGACACTTAAATTCGTTGAACAAGTAGACATACACATCATACATGACATAATAGGCATCTCACGGGGCATTATACAGACCAGTTCAAGTGTATTTCACGTGAATTGTCATTTAATATGTGTGTCTATCTGTTCAATTTTATATAAGTTTAAGTGTCTACTTATGCACATAAAAAAATGATAGATACAGATATGATGTGAATCCAAGTTAAATGAAACGTTTATGTGGTAATTAGAGGTCATGTTAAAGCTAGTTGGATGTCAATTATATCTCATCCGATCCCATTTTAATTTTAAGGTACATTATTGTTTTCTTAATGTTAGGGAAAAAGGAATTAGAAATATAACTTAAGTGAAAAAGGGCTTAATTATGGTACAAGCACATTTAAGAAGAGGAAGTGATGGGAGTGATAATTGGGTAACTTATGTCACTACTTTTTTTTCACTCAGTGTTTGGTATTTATATTGGAGTTCGAATAAATTTAGATTTGCGTTAGAAAGTCCATATTTGGGGATAAAACTCTCCCTAACAAAAGGTACTCAAATCCAAAAATTTTAGTTAAAAATGAAAGAGTATTTACTTCATCCCAACCTGGTTGATAATTCATGTCACTACTTCATTGTCCTTTTTGAATGAGAATGATTCTAAAGTGAAGGGAGAAGATACTCTTTAGCAATTTCACTTTTAAAAAAAAAGTAAGAATATGTGGATCTACTTATAATAGTGCAATCAAATAAAGGAAGAAACATAAATAAAGTGAATGATAAAAGGCAAAAAAGTAGGATTTAATTTACAACTATAGTAGTTTTTCATCATTTTATTCTTTCTTCCTTTGCAGGCTCCAATAACTCAAAACTTCACATCAAATGTATCTTTGTCTACACAAAGGCAAGGCCAATTTTTAATAACGAATATACTTCTTAGTTCTTACAAATGGTACTATATACTAAAGAGTTTCTGATTCTTTTTGTAAAAAAAATAAATATATTCAATGAGGATTCCTCCTACATTCTTTTTGTAATTTTTGTTATTGAAAATGACTGCAATGATACATCTATCCAAGAATAATTAGTATAATTTAACAGTAGTTGTAATAGGAAAAAGTAAGCATAATTTAAAGGTGTAAATAAATCACAAAATAAAGTCAATACTAATGTTGTCAATAAGAAACAATAGTAATAGAAATAATGATAATTAAACATTAATGAATAATTATTACTCTTTTTCATTTAGTTGTTCACTTTATTAAATCAAAAAAATATTAATTCTTCCTATATTATGTACCCTTGCAATTATTATTTTTAAAAAGTGATCATATTTGTTTGTAAAATTCCCAAGAAAGAGTGAATTAGTGAAATCATCTTATTATTTATGATTTTTTAAACACAATATAAAATGAAAAATGATCCACTAATATAGAGCGGAAAGAGTACGCTAATTTGAAGAAAAAAAATAGTCAAACGTATGAAAGTAATCGTCTATTGTCTTCTTTTGTGTCATATAAGTGATTAATTTATTTCAGAAAAATATTTAACCACAAGATATGTATATGTAAATTGAAGTGTACCCATTTAGAGGAGCAATGAAAGTGATAATACAAACATAAACTTAAAGAGAGATTTTTCTATCATTTGTCTGTTGACATTTGACTCCTCTTGTATTATTTTAATTTCTATAAAATAAAGAAGAAAAACAGAAAAGTATAGTGTTTGGTTAATCAACAACCTTTGTAGTGATAGCTATGTTGATTAGAGGATAATGGACGCTCCTAACACCTTTTGAAAAGTAAAGAAAATGCTTTTTCACCTATAATAATAAATTAATGACGCTACATCCTTTTCACTCACTTTATTATATATCAAATCAATAAATACATAACGAATAATTTTTATATATAATTTTTTCATATGGGTGTTTTTTTATGTAATTTAATTTCAAATTTTATTTAATCAATGATATATTCATGTGAAATTGAAAATTGAGTTAGTAAAGTTGAATTATTTGTACCTAATTTAAAAAGATACGATAGTTTTTCTCTTGCTATATATATTGACAATTTATATTTTTTTTTTGTATTTAATCATAGGTTTTTGGATTTTCGTCTTACTTTTTTGAATTGTGTACATGGTATCCTAGTTTTTGTTTTTATTTTTGGTTTTTCGTCCCGTCCAGTGTCTGATATCCATAGTAAAGTCTTACTATTTTGATTCGCATTAGGTAGGGCCTATTTGGGGAGAGCGCTTCCTATCAAAGATTTTTTCATACTTAGGACTCAAACTCGAGCTTCTGATTAAAGGAGAAACAATCTCATCCACTGCACCACATCCTTTGATGGTAACATCCCAACTTTTAAACATGCAGAAAAAAAGAAGACAGGTGACTATTTCAAAAATTAATTTATGAACAAAAAATGTTTTCAATAATCAAAGGATGATTAAGGGGTCAAGTTCAACGCACGCAACTTTTTTGCTTCACAAATAAGATTTATTTGTTCTATTGGTATAAATTCGTAATATAGATTAGAAAGAGAGAGAAATATATTTTTAAAAAATAAAAAAAATAAAGATTTAATTTTGAGGGTAACATTAATTGAAGAAATTTTAAGGGCAAAACAACATCAAGATGTGTACCTTAATACGCAACAAAATTATTTGTTGTTGATTTTGCTGTCGAAACGAATTGCTCCAGATCTCTCTTTGAATCACAAGGAAACAAAGAGTATTCTTGTTCACAAACTAAGTGTTTGTATATGTGTCGATTGAATATTGACACTTTTGGTTTTCTCTGTTTTTCTTTTCACTGAGTTTCAACGTATATCAAAGTTACTCCTACTAGGAGCCTTTTAAGGGAATGTTGAACGGTTACTTTGTAACATTCCCTCCTATCCTTTTAAAAAGATTATCCATTTAATTAATTAATTAATTAAATTGGATAGGATAAAAATGAATTGGAACGGGTCGATGCACATGGGAGACCCACGAGTCAAAACTTACATTAATATTTAAAATGTTCAATTTAGTTAAAATAGAGAGGATATTTGTTATTTAAAGTGGTAAAATATGTTTTGACTTTTAAATTAATATTCGAGGAAGAAGATAATTTTCATCCAAAATATGATATCTCACTTTGCAATACAAATGAACACTCCAAAATATAGTTAACAACTAAAAATTACAAAAAATAATAAATTAACAATATTTAGAAAATATCATATAAAATAAAAAAAATGTTGAATAATAATAAAAATAATAATATGGTGGATTAAAAAAATATAATTTACATAAATCTCACAGTGTTAAGAGCTAATTACATTATTTCCGTACTATTTTTCAAATTACGAGAATCCCTTAAAATTTTTGACTTCCGATATATCACTGGACTTCTGGATACATCAGCAGACATCGATATACATAGGGGAGGGATGTATCAAAAAGGGGATAGAACATCTGGATACATAGGGGAGTGATATATTAGAGAGGGGGAAAATGTATCTGAGAGGGAAGGGATGTATCAGAGGAGAGGGGTGTATCTGAGAGAGAAGAAATGTATCATCGAGAAAGGAGTGATGCATTTGAGAGAGAATTTTTGAAAATTTTTAAATGATAAGAAATTTTAAAAATTATAATAAAATAAGATGTGTATTTAGCTAGTTTTTTTCATTAAAAAGGCAGAGGTGTTGCTCAACTTTAAATGTCTCAGAAGTCTTGTCCTACTAGGTAGTGCGTTTTGAAATGTAGACGTCCACTTTTGGGTACTAAAGTTTCAACATCCTCAAATTTAATGAATAATTGAAACAAAATGCTTTTCCTCATTTTGTCTTTCTTTTTTCACTTTAGGGGTCATTTGATAGAATGTATCAAAAGAAACAATGTGTTGGTATATATTTTAATTATGTATATTAAGGTGTGTATTATTAAAATATAAAAAATTATGATATTAATAATTTATGACTCAATTGCTTTTCAAAATCTTTTATTTTTTTCACTATATTTGTGAAAGGTATCTTTGTAAATAAATCTTTTTAAAAAATTATGCAATAAATGCTATTTTTAATACGCTAGATCGAAACAAAATAATGTATTTAAAATAATTCCTACATAATTAATGCAAGTATAATCAATACAAGCATTATTAATACATATTATCAAATATTATTATTATTATTATTATACTCCATATAAAAAAAAACTCCTTTGTTTGACAGTTATACACGCAAGAATGATAATTCTGCAAATCATTGGCTGATAAATAATATTATAAAAATCATCAAATTCTCCCCTTTATTGTATGCATTGTCCATTTTATCCTTATTATGTGTAATATCTTTTTATATTATATTAATTTATTTTTTAACTTAGGTATTTATAACTTTTTCTGTAAGTTCATTAACATTATAAGTAGAATAATTTTTTTATGAATTTGTCAAAAAAATTAATGTTATTTCAATATAATATGCATTAAGCGTGTAGATATGTATGTACGTGTATATTTTTGTCTTTCTTTACTTTCTACTTCATGCATTTCATATAACTTGATCCCTTCCTAATATAACGCCCCTTACAAAAATTTAACTAGAGATGTAATTTACTAAACTTACATTATTAATAGTGCTTTGAAACTTTAAATTTGAGTATTACTATTTTATGTAGTTATTTAATATTAAGGGTAGAAATAAAAAAATATTTGAAAACTCTTTCGATCTCATTAATTGGACAAGTAAATCAAAACAATTATTTTTAGAGGAGAAAATTGTATGAAATAGTAAACTATTAATACAAATTAAATGTTATAGCCATAGTTTATTTTATTTGTAATTTGCAGCAAACATCCCATTTTCTTGCCATTTGATTCGGTATACAATTAGCCATTTTCGGTATACAATTAGTCATTTTATACATTTCGGTATAAAATGTGTTTGTGTTTGTATAAAACTAGAGAAAAGTGTATATACAAATACAAATACATATATTTTCGTCCTATACACTTATAATTATACAAATATAGATCTTATTATACAAATTACAATGTATAAATGAATTTATACAAAACTGAACAATTTGTATAAAACTGGATGTATCTAGCGAATTATACAAATCAAAAGCTCCATAGCAAACATAAAATTTGCTATGGAGCACAATTATGCAAACTATAGCTATAACATACAAATATGATTTTTATGTTTGATATATGTGAAAGTTGCTCTTCTTAGAATGAGGGTCAAGTAATATAAACGTCCGAAAAATTCTCTATTATCTATATAAATAAACAAGTTTTGATTGACATTAATAGAGTATTACATAAATTATAGTTTAAAATAATTTAAACCTAAAAAATATAATCCTAAAGTTTTGATCTTAATTGAATTAATCATTTTATATTTTCTACATCAAAGTATATTTGTATAGCTATTATTATCTGTTATCTTTACTTGTGTAAATAAATATTAGTAGTATTTTGATTAGGGTATCAAAAACATTGAACTTTTTAACTTCCAAATTAGAATTGCCATTTAGTTAATCTTAAGTTTCCTTATAAACCCCAAAAATGACTTCCAAGAAACTACCCTTGCATATACTTTTTGCTTTTTTTTTTTCTTTTGTTTGTGTTTGTGTGTGTGTCACTATTTTGAATCAGAGAGATATACTACAAACACCAAACACTTTGATAGGGCCCCCTCCCCACCCCTTCCACTTTCCACCAAAATTTAACACTCTAATTCCTAGGCCCCTACCCCAACCCCCACTGCAATATCTCCTTCACCGCCTACCCTTCTTCTCCATCATTCTCCATTTTTCTTCAATTCTACTCTATACACCTACTTGGCCTCAAAAAACAACACTTTTTTTTTCTGTCTATAGTTTCTTGATTATCTTCAATGGCTAAGTTAATTGCAGAAGTTCTTGATGCAAGTGATCTGATGCCTAAAGATGGACAAGGTTCAGCAAGTCCTTTTGTTGAAGTAGATTTTGATGAGCAACGTCAAAGAACTCAAACTAAAAACAAAGATCTCAACCCTCAATGGAATGAAAAACTTGTTTTCAACATCAAGAATCCAAGAGACCTTGAAAATCAGACAATCTCTGTTTATGTTTATAATGACCAAAAACAGGGACACCACAAGAATTTTCTTGGTCGTGTTAAGATTTCTGGTGCTTTTATCCCGTTTTCTGATTCTGAAGCTTTAGTTCAGAGATACCCACTTGATAAAAGAGGAATCTTTTCACATATCAAAGGGGATATTGCTTTAAGAATCTATGCTGTTCTTGGTGGTGGTGTTGCTGATGTTCTTGGTGGTGGTGGTAATGTCATTCCGCCGTCGGTGACGGTGGAAACTGAGCAGCAGAATGTGAATAATGGTGAAGATAGAGCAACCCCTTTTACTCTATTTCAAGAAATTAACACCAACAACTTTGAAGAACAGTACATGAAGGACGCTGAAATCAAGAAGAAGGATAAGAAGAAGAAGAAAGAACCAGAGGTAAGAACTTTTCATTCTATTCCTGCACCGGCGCCGGTGCCGGTGCCGGCGTCTGGTCTATCACCACCTCCGGTGGTGATAGAGAAAAGGGCTGATTTTGCAAAGGCTGGTGGACCAATGGCTAGCAATGTAATGCAGATGCAAATGGGTGGTGGTCCAAGGCCTGAATTTGGTTTAGTGGAAACAAGGCCACCTTTGGCTGCAAGAATGGGGTATTGGGGTAGAGATAAAACTGCTAGTACTTATGATTTGGTGGAACCAATGCATTTCTTGTATATTAATGTTGTTAAAGCTAGGGATCTTCCAGTTATGGATATATCAGGGAGTCTTGATCCTTATGTTGAGGTGAAACTTGGTAATTACAAAGGTGTTACAAGGCATTATGAAAAGAATCAATACCCTGTATGGAACAGTGTTTTTGCCTTCTCTAAAGAAAGACTGCAATCTAATTTGATTGAAGTTACTGTAAAAGATAAGGATTTTGGGAAAGATGATATTGTTGGCAAAGTTATGTTTGATATTGCTGAAGTCCCTCTTCGTGTTCCACCAGATAGTCCTTTAGCTCCACAATGGTACAGGTTGATCAATAAGAAAGGAGAGAAGATTCCACAAGGTGAAATCATGCTTGCTGTTTGGATGGGAACTCAAGCTGATGAGGCTTTTCCTGAGGCTTGGCATTCTGATGCTCATATGGCTAGTCAACAAAATTTGGTTAATACGCGATCCAAAGTATATTTCTCACCTAAATTGTATTACCTAAGAGTTCATGTTATTGAAGCTCAGGATCTTCTGCCATCAGATAGAAGCCGGATGCCCGAGGCTTATGCCAAGTTACAGCTTGGGCACCAAGTAAGGACTACCAAGCCCTCACCTATGAGACACATTAATCCGGTGTGGAATGAGGAGCTAATGTTTGTTGCATCTGAGCCTTTTGAGGAGTATTTGATAATAGATGTCGTGGATAGAGTTGGACCGGGAAAAGATGAATTGATTGGCAGGGCTATGATATCATTTAAAAATATTCCAACCAGAGTTGATAACTCTAAGCTACCAGATGCTATATGGTTCAATCTTCTCAAGCCTTCTCATGCGGCAGATGATGACGAGAAGAAGAAAGAAGTGAAGTTCTCTAGCAAGATTCACCTTAGAATTTGGATAGATGCTGGTTACCATGTTCTTGATGAGTCTACACATTCTAGCAGTGATCTTCAACCATCGTCAAAGTTCTTGAGAAAGCCGAGTATTGGACTTCTTGAATTAGGTATTCTCAGTGCCAAGAATCTGATGCCAATGAAGAGTAAAGAGGGTCGAATTACAGATTCATATTGTGTTGCTAAGTATGGGAATAAATGGGTTCGAACAAGAACACTCATTGACACTCTGGCTCCTCGATGGAACGAACAGTTCTCTTGGGAAGTGTTTGATCCGTGTACCGTTGTCACCATTGGGGTCTTTGACAATTGTCACATCAATGGCAAAGATGAAGCTAGAGATCAGAGAATTGGTAAGGTGAGAGTTAGATTATCGACTTTGGAAACTGATCGGATCTATACACATTTTTATCCATTGCTGGTTCTTACACCTTCTGGTTTAAGGAAACATGGAGAGCTTCATTTGGCCATAAGGTTCACTTGTACTGCTTGGGTGAACATGGTAGCACAATATGGGAGGCCATTGCTCCCGAAAATGCATTATGTGCAACCCATTTCCGTTAGGCATATTGATTGGTTGCGCCACCAGGCAATGCAGATAGTAGCTGCAAGGCTGGCCAGGGCTGAGCCACCTCTTAGAAGGGAGGTTGTTGAGTATATGCTGGATGTGGATTACCATATGTTCAGCCTCAGAAGAAGCAAAGCTAATTTCTTTCGCATAATGGGGCTGCTTTCTGGGATTTCGGTAGTTCATGGATGGTTTAATGGGATTTGCAATTGGAGAAACCCTTTGACGACTATCCTTGTCCATGTGCTCTTCTTGATATTGATTTGCTATCCAGAACTCATTTTGCCAACAATTTTCCTGTACCTGTTTGTAATTGGCTTGTGGAACTACAGGTTTAGGCCTAGAGCTCCACCCCACATGGATGCTCGCCTTTCGCAAGCTGAAAATGCTCACCCAGATGAACTGGATGAAGAATTTGATACATTCCCTACTTCCCGGCAAACAGACGTTATAAGAATGAGGTATGATCGACTGAGGAGTGTGGCCGGGAGGGTGCAAACTGTAGTTGGAGATTTGGCAACACAAGGTGAAAGGGCTCTTTCCATACTAAGCTGGCGGGATCCAAGGGCTACTGCTATATTTATAATCCTTGCATTGATCTGGGCTGTGTTTCTATATGTTACTCCATTCCAAGTAGTTGCAGTGCTCATAGGACTTTACTGGTTGCGCCATCCACGATTCAGGAGCAAGCTACCATCAGTACCTGTCAACTTCTTCAAGAGATTACCATCCAAGTCTGATATGCTTTTGTAAGATGCTGGTAAATTTTCACCTTATCTATGTATTCAAGTTGTAAAATAGAGAGATGGGTTCAGTGAATAAGTGGGGATAAAAGGCTGCTACACAAGACCAAAATGGAAGAGCAGTTTTCCTTGTTTCCCCACACCCCACAATCCATACTTACATAATGCACGTTCCACATTCTTCAAGCTCCTGTATTAGATAACAAGTCTTTGTTTATTTTCTTGGTTGATATTGTAATCAATCTATGAGGTTGTAGAATATGGTTGTTTGTATCTGTTTAGATGTAAAAAGGAATTGCAGATTCAAAGCTGATTAGAATAGTGTTCCCATCTTTAATTCTCAAATTACTTTTTTTTTTCTGGTTACAAGAGAAAAAACAGCAGAGGAATTACTATTACAGCTAAGTGTGTATAGCACATGGTTGACACAAAATCCATCACATTACTGTCATAAAAACAAACCACAATGTCAAACTCTTGCAAGAGCGCATCTGCCCTCAACTTTGTGACTTACAGAAAAAAGTAATTGAAGATACAAAAATGATTTACTTGGATGACAAACTCCTTGATCCAAGATTCAAAAATAGAGCTACTATTGTGAACAAGCTCAATAATATTCCACTAAGTAGAGCTATATCAACAAGACTCCAAGCGCTTCGGTGACTTAAATCCTGTATCTGCTTCTCCTTAGACTCTGATCTAGTTAAGTCCATCTTTTTGGAAGACTGATTCTTACGATTCCTCAGAAACCATCCAATTAAGTTTCTGCTGCTATGATTATCTTGATTAGGGTCATTCTTCAGCAGTGTTGTTGCTTCCCGAGTTGGACTTTGATTGCAGCAATCAGATGTTGCAGAGCAAGGTTCTTGCTCTTTTGAACAGGCACAATCTTCTTCTGAAAGGGCGCATGGGGAGCACCTTTCATCAAAACTCCTGTGTGAGGGAACATCCTCGTTATTTTGGAAGAGGATCTCAATCACTTCTCCAAAGACTGACCATCTACCTACGGATGTTATTTTCACCATAGCGGAGGAACCCATCATGCTTTCTGGACCAATCACCAGGACCTGAATGTATCCCTTAGTGTGTCCCACCTAGACCATTGAGGGGAAACAAGAGTTGCTCATGGGGATGAAGCTATTTGCATCTTAACATGCAACATCATGCGATGGTCATTCAGGAAATGAAATGCAGCAAGTATTATGAAATGCATATAGGAATTTGAGCAATATTGATTTTTTTTGTAGGGAAATTTACTTGCTTGTCACACACAGATGGAAGTAAGAGTAGGAGATTTGAAGCATGTGTATGATCAGAGTTTGTCTTTGCTGGTTGATCTTATAAAGACTAATTTGTGTTTCATAAACTTCCACCAACTATTATACTTTAAAATAAATGAATTTACTTAGAATATAGGAAACCCATCATGTCCCAGCAAAAAACTGCATCTAGATAGTTGAAGCTTTAGAAGAGTCGAAACAGCAATTATGAAACAGTAGCAGTTATCAGATATCTAGCTCTCTATCATGCTTACCAAATGAATCCCATCTGAAGCTATGTCAGTAATCCATATCCTCTCTACTTTGCCTTCCACTCCAGTATATGGAGTAAAGGACTCAAATACAGCAGTTAATTCACGACTACGTTGCTTCACCACATTACTAGGAACCTTCTTCATCCTTGCAGCAGGAGTGCCTGACATAGATTTGAAGTAAACAGAAGTACCAATTTAATCCATTAAGCAGGTTATTGAATATCAGTCTATGACAATAGATGACTGGATATGTCTGTATAAGTGCATTTAGTTCCAAATTATTGCATATAACCTGATAGCAAGCAAGTAATTGAGAAATTTGAAATCCATGCATCACAGGATGTACCACTAAATAAAGCTTCACATCCCTCACTTGTAGATGCAATAACTAGAGCTTTTTGCTATAGTTCTTTTCAGAGTGGATAAAGAGAAACAGGAAATCTTTTTTCCTTTATTTTCCAGAATGGTATATCTAGACAAATAACAATTGAAAAACTGAAAAACAGCATACCGGGCCTAGGATAGAACTGTGATATATGAACTTGAGCAAGCTTGTAGTCCTTAATAAGGTCAACTGTCTGAGCAAAATCTTCATCAGTTTCACCTGCAATGCAAGGACAGATCATCACGCTTGGTGCAAGGTCTTTCCAGCAGCAGAATTGATCAAAACAAATCTTGGTCCAAGGCTAAACTCTTGATGATTTGGCAAAATCATAATAAAATCAAAATATTGCAGAATATTTCAGACCGGAAGTCTGAAGAGTGGTTCTAACACAATGAGCAGTAAAGCAACTGCCAATTTTGTTACTTTAGAATATCTGACAATAGAATATGAGCAAAAAACAAACAAATGGAATAATTTACCCTTTTTACAGTAGTTATGAGGATTATAAATCAACCTTTTTTTTTTAATAAAAGGAGAAAGAGAACTGTTTCATTTCCTTGTTCAGAAAAAAAATCCTATTCTAAAATCATGCTTCAGTTTAATTGATTCCAACGGGGAGGGGACTTGGGAGTTCGTAGAGTGGAAGACTAAGCTTCTAACCTATGCTCAGACTAAATGTGGGCGAGTGCGTGTTGGATCCTCCAATATCAAATTTTTGGATGATCCGCCACGGGTACGGCAACATTTTTAGAGAGTCCAAGCAAATAGCTTCTAACTTGTGCAGACAAAAATCAAGTCTACATACTCATTTGACAACATCTTACTAGGCAGCAAGATGTGCAGACATACCAGGAAATCCACAAATTACATCTGTTGCAATCTGCATCCCAGGGACCAGTTCCATTAATGTATCCACCACTTTCCTGAACTCACCCACAGTGTATTCACGGTTCATTGCCTGAAATTGACGAACAGAGAAAAGAGAGATTTATGATAAACAATTTTCTGGAGATAACATTACTTAACGAGAGCGAGCGAGCATAGGGCCTATTTCACAAGGGTTGTCCAAAAGCAAAAAGAAAGTTAATGTCAATTAATATTATGTAATTCAAACTTACACTCAAGATTGAATCACTACCCGACTGAACTGGCACATGAAGAAAAGAATACACACATGGATGACATAAGACATCAGCTATTTCCTTCAAGTGCTCAAGAATATAAGGAGGATTGGTCATCCCAATTCGGAGCATTGTACTTCCATTCAAAGGAAGCTCTGCAACTATAGCATTCAGTAGAATAGGAAGATTAACTCCAATGTCACGACCTGCAAAATTGAGAAACACACAAGTGCTTTACATTCTTGATAGACTAGGCCTTATTTGTTTGCACTTAATGGGGGGCTAGATTTGAATGGTTCATATGTTAAGTGCACTAATTTACATTGAGATTTAAGCACTTGGTCTAAATAGGTCTTAATCATTAAGATCTTAAACAAAGTGTTAATAGCATTGAGAGGCATTTTTATGTGAATACTTTTCACCACCACTCTATCCACACCACAACCACCAGCCACCACCTTCCCACCAATTACCTTTGTCATCACAACCACCACTACGATAAGTCGTTACCACACTTACCACCTCCACTGTCACTGCCACCACCGTTTATTTTTATTAATCAAATAATGATTTTATTGTATTAAATTTATATTTTATTATATTTAATTACTTTTTTTTAAATTTGAATTATATATTTATTATGTTTAAAAATAAATAAATTATGTACATTCAAAAGTTGAAAAACAAACCGTTTTAATCATTTAGTTTTCAGATCTAGAAAAAACATCTTAATCATTTAGATGTCTTAATCTTAATGCAAATAAATGGAGCCCAAGCCTATTAGGCTTGTGCCCTACACTTAAATATGTCACAAGACTAGCATTAGCGCCAACTATTGCTTTTCTAGCATTCACAACTTGAGTGTATTGCCAATACTACTGTAGTAACTAAATCAAGATAATATGTACAAAGTGACTCGAGAAAACTAGGTAAACTAAAAGGACACAAGTTTAAAACATGTTCAATTTTTTGTTTCTTAGTGCTCAATAATTGTTACTCCCTCCATTATAAAAAGAACAACATTATTTCCCTATTAGTCTGATCCAAAAAAATGAAACCTTTCTAAATCTGAAAACAACTTAACTTGAATTTCCCATTTTTACTTTAATGATAAGCTTTTATAGCCACACAAATGTTATGACATGTTTAAGACCAAAAGTTTCAATAAGTCTTACAGCCACAAAAATGTTATGACATAATTATGACCACAAGTTTCAAGAAATAAAATGGAAGAGTGGGGGGGGGGGGGGGGGGGGGGGGGGGGGGGGGGGGGGGGGGGGGGGGGGGGGGGGGGGGGGGGGGGGGGGGGGGGGGGGGGGGGGGGGGGGGGGGG
>JAJOOI010001282.1:0-30237 GCA_029582585.1 Solanum bukasovii
AAAATAAAAACTACGATAGAAATGTAGTAGTTCGTAGATGTGTAGAAAATTTAAAATCAAAATTTGTGAAGATAGCATCCGTATAAAAAACAAAAAACAGAGCCACTAAGAAAATATTGTGTGATAAAAGAGGAAGAGAAATAAAATATGCAGAAAATTTAAAAATAGAGGAACAAGTTGTGTCACTAGTTAATCTCGAAAACACTGGAAAAAAGTTGTATGTTTCATCTTTTTTTATAAGGGAATGCATCAGTTTCTCACCTCACCACATCTTGTCTCGTCTCCTCACCTCGTCTCAATCTTGTCTCCTCACCTAAGTTGTTCAATGAAATTAAAAGTTCAAATTTAACTCTATTAAAGATCAGATCCCAATACAACAGTTCATGTTATTGTTGGCACTATATTGAAGGCTGCCAAAAGTGGATAGAATGCAAAAATTGGGGATAACAGTATCTACTACTTGTGTACTATGCGAAAATCAAGTGGAGGAGGCATCAAATCACCTATTTTCTTAATGTCCCTTCTCTGCATACATACGAAAATCCCTCGGTGAATGATTGGGCTACAGTAATCATGATGTCCAATGGCTAACTTAGTCAGCTCCTAAGAAAATGGACACTTGAAGAAAGAAATGAGGCATTAAATAAGAAGAGCACTTAGTTTTTTTAGCAACCAGTGAGTCTTTTTCCGCACGTGTGTGTTAGTATGTGCATATGTATGAACAACAACGTCCACTACTCACTTACTGACATTTGCTCTTCAAAAACCTTTAGGAATGAAACCACCAGGTGTACATAAAGACTCCGTGAAATAGCAATTCAATTACACATAGAGGGACAAGCACACAAAAATGACAAGAAAAATTAGAACTGGTCAATTCATACCCAGCTTAGCTTATAATTAACTGTTAAAAACTTCATCATAAGTAGGATGTCCTATATATAGATAATTGTATAGAAAGAAATAGGTCAACTATTGTGAGTCTATATGAGTTGGCAAATATGTAAACATTGACACTTTTGGTTGAATGGATAATTTAAGATTTTGACAAACAAAAATAAACTAATTCTACAACAACTTCTAATTAGAGGAGCTTAACACAGTTATAAGCCACACATCTAACATAAAATTCAATATAAATATTTTTTTTCCAGATGGGCAATACAGGTTGCACTAATCTACACAAGAAAGCATGATGTAATGATAAGACTTCGATAAAACAACTATACAGCTAGAAACAATTGTTTAGGGAAAAGAAAGGAGTATAATATGGAGATGAGGTGATCGAGATTCGAGTTAATTAAGGAAATACAGAATGACAAATATAAACATCATGAGACTAAAGAAGGCACAAATCCCTAACACGATGGAACTATAAACTACACCTCAATCTATCTAGTTGACTATATAGACATTAGGAATTATAGACTTTTTGAAGGTGACGAGAAACAACCTTTACACAAAGTAAGTTCCATGCATGCATTTAAAAGTTAAAAACATCAAATCAATTTTTTTCCAGATCTTTCATCAATCAGATGAGAACAAGTTTTATTTCAAATACTATATCTTATTCTACTACACAAACACAATAGGACACAAGTCTACTATTTTATCTTTCTTGTAGCTTTCTTGTGTGACTGGGAATATTTCCTTTTCACATCACAAGACACGTAGATTAATAATTAATCACACATCCATTGATATTTCCTTTTATATTGGAAGACATGTAGATTGTGATAGTAATATGTGACTAATAGGGGTGAGAGAAAGACTAAAACTAGAAGATACTGAAAATGAGGAAAGATTACTTGGAACTTGGCAGCTAACTTTGTCCTACAATGTATAGAGCAGCAATCATCCTGGGGAAAAATGATGAAACAAATTTAAGGTGTGACATCTTATGTGGAATTTTACCTACATTATGATGCATATAATTTTAACAGAAAGTAAGCTCCACATTTTCACTTAAAGGTTACAATTAGAGTTAGTCTAAGTAGAAAACGACTATATTAAAATCAACAAAATAAATCAAAATATTGGCGAACTGTTACTAACTTGGTCAGTTGAGAAAAACAGTGATCATTCAATTGAAATGGAAAATATTGTACGTAGGACACGTGGATTGTTGAGTAGCAGAAAAAACTTTCATTTTCCCTATTTCTTTCTTGTCATCTTCTAAGGTAGAAGAGCGATCATTCAAGAATTTTTTTTCCACAATCAAGAATGTGTCTTCTTCATTCAAGAATTTGATATCCTCTAGAGTTGAACATATGGCGGATAATAATTCAGCCTTTGAAGAAGTGCCATCTTTGAAAAGTTTCACAGAATAGCAAAGCTCTATACATACACTATCGTTTCCCTAAGGAAACATTGACCACCAATCTGAAGATCTTGAAAACTACTTATAAATGGAAGAAGCATATCGAGTTGCATCCTACGAGGATCAATGGAAATAATAGACCGTCCTGGAGGTTTGTACATCAAGGCATTGTTGAAACCAAGACACCCAAAATTTGCCTAAGGAAGTTGTTGTATCCTACAAACTAGATAAATGGTTAATATAACTTTGGCATATATTCTGCATCAAACAAAGCTTATACAAAAAAATTCTTTAGAACTATATGTTATCATGCTTACAGTTCGTATATATGAATTTAAATACGAAGTTAATTATGTATAATGCCATCATGCTCAAATTCTAATATACCAACTTTGAGGTAAAAAATGATTTAGTTGAAACCATTTCAGACGTAAAATAAGATTCTCACAGGAATAAAAGAGATAGTCCTTATTTGGCTTGCAAAATCTCAACACTGAAGATGTGAGACTAGTATGATACTTATTCAATAATTAACTTTTTCAAATTCGATATGCACTTGACATGAAATAGTAATTTATACATAGAACAAAAAGGTCACTCCATGAGAGAAGAAATCAGAAAGAGAAGTAAATAGCATGAAAAAAGATGGAGAATGTTATCATATATGCATCATTACAAGCTACAAAAGTTACTTAAACTTTCAGGAACATAAAATCTCTAGAACTCTACATGGAGTTAGTCCCTGGAAATTGCAGAAATGAGACCAATTCGAAGTTCTGGAAAGACATTTCCTAGGGAATAAAACACTTCAAAATGTATATCCCAATCTTTTCCTAATATCTAGCAATCCAGATTACACACCTTCACAAAGTAGAACAGACAGCACTTGAACCCTATTATTCGGAAGAAATTTGTAAGATTGGGAGTTTGATGATATACTTAATATTCTGGAAACTGGAAAGGTTGGAAAATTGCACAACTAATGATCAGACTTCCAAAATATTTATATGTGGAAATAAAGTTGATGGTTTATACTATGTGAAAGCTAGCTACTCAGCCGTTTCTGCCCAAAACGAGATGGTGGAAATGTGGCCGATGAAAATGAGATGGTTAAAGTCCTAAATCCTACTATATATATGATCATTTACACACAATTTTTTTTTTATAAATGGTCAATATTTTCATATTAGGCAGCCATTGATTTCATATAGGAGTAAATTCTAAAGAAAAAAAACAAATTAATTGTTGCCTTTCAAGATTTATCAATGATCGTTTGTCATTAAATTTGACAACCACGAGAATATCAAACAAATGAAATAGTGAAGCAACAAATATCTCAACTCGAAGACATAAAACTACCATGTTGTTCATGAATAATTTGTTGTTTTTCTAATACAATATGCACTCTATATAAAATATGTATCTTCATCCCCAAAATCGAGTCAACTATTAGAAAGTTCAACCCAATAATCTTTCCAGTTATTGTACATGAGAAAACTTATCAAATTATGAAACTTTTAACCTATTTTCTATTGGAAAAGAGGAAGAAGAAGAGTAACCTAAACAAATCAGAAAAAAATGACATCAATACAACATATGGAAGAACATAAAGAAATAAACCTGGAATTTTTTTCGAGCAACTGAACAACAACTACACAAGGAAGAAGCAACCTACTCTGAGCTTAGGGAAGATCTGCGACGGAAATCCACTAACTTTGATATTTGGGCAGAGTTGTGGTGGAAAAGAATGATTGATTTGATGAAGAGAAACTAGGGCAAAGTTGCGAAGGAACAATGAGGTTTTTCCTTTTAGTTTTGGGATAACAGAGCGTTTTTTCCTTGGCTTTTTGCTTCTGTATTATATTTTAGCGCCTAGGTTTTTGTGAAAAGAAAGTTTTGATTTTTTTAGTAGTTTAGTATAATACATTTTGGCACTTATGTTTTTGTGAAATCATAGTTTTAATTTTTTTAATAGTTTAGTATAACTTTGGTGGAAGTTTTTCCCGCCTAGCACCTTCCGTTGCAATTTGGGACCATGTATTAAGATCTTTATGGACCGGATTTTGTACCTTCGCAATAAAATATATTAATAAGGACCGGAATATTATCTCGTCCTAGTACATATACCTTTAGAGACGAGATTATTAGCTTGTCCCTAAACGTTGGTCATAAATAAGGCTTTTTCTTGTAGTGACTCTTATGGGTGTGGATATCTGGTATGTACTCCCTCAGTTCTGGATCTTTTCACACCCCAATAAAAATGCTTATCTATGTTATGTTAAATTGCTGCTCATCTTTGTGGCTTCCATTTTCTTTTTGCTTATCACACCAGTTTTAGTTTTGTGTGTTGGAAGGATGTATATACCCTACATCATGAACTGTATTGTCTTGGTACTTATTACTGAAAATAATTTCACATTGCTGGGTAATATTTACATTTATTAAGAAATCTTACAAGAGGTAACACAACCTTACGAACGTTTTCACGTTTCAATCTGAAATATCACCAATCGTGAAGGTAGTTCAGATTTGCACATATCACAGGAAACATCTACTCTCTCATATCTGTCTATTTTACTTGGCCTACATTCTCTTTTTACTCTGTTCTGATTTACTTAAACTCCCCCATAGAATCTTATATAATAGTATTAATATCTCCCAGAAATATTGACATTGTACATTTGCTGAACCAAACAATAATTGAATTAGATACAGTTGTAAAGGCTAACTTGAGAATTCATTACATAAGCAATGAAAAATAGATTAATCTGCACACTTTTTAATAATGTGCAGAAAAAAAAGACTAATCTGGCTATACTGCTTTACTTCAATGGACGATGGGATCCTAGCAACAAATATATTAATTACTTGGCAGATGGTGTGTTGATAAATACCGAATCAACATTTGCCACCCTCGTTTCTATAATTGCTACTCAATTGTCAATAGACATATCAACAAGTAAAGTGGAAATCAAATAAAAAATTGATGAAAGGTCTCCTCCAATTCAAATTCATAATGATATGGGGTAAAAGTATATGTTGAAACCAAAAAGGAACATCGAGATATGGCAAGATACCCTTTGTGTGTCACAACAACTGAACCAGTCAACTTGGAGACTAATTCTTCACTCATTCCACTTTTATGTTCAGACACTTCAAAAGATATGAGGGTTATACACAATTCATACTTCTCTAATACATTTAATGGTATTGGTGAAGCAATAGGGTTAATTGGCTTTGGATCATGTGAGGAAGTTGATGAGCTAGAAGAATTAGTACTAGGCATCATTGTTAATCCCAATCACTCTTTATTTGAGAAAGATCAAGTGTATAAGAATAAATATGTCCTCACCAGTGTACTAAAAAGACATTCCATTCTTAAGCATTTTCAATTCAAGACAACAAGATCAAGTTCAATCAGGTAAGACCTAAATTCAAGTCACTTTAAATTATTGATTGTATATTAATTTTTTTTCAACAGCTATTCGATACAGTTCTTAGGTGAAAACTGTAGTTGGAGTTTATGAGCTTCAAGCTCGAAGAAATCTCAAATGTTCAAGATTAGAGAATTTGAAAGCGAACACACATGTTTGTTGCTACATAGTTCATTATCGGAAAGGCAAGCAACTAAGAGTGTTGTTGGGAGTATTATTATGGGTAAATGTGCTAAACCAGATGTTATTTACACACCAAAAGATATAGAACGTGACATGTTAGCTGGATATGTTGTGCAACTCACATATATGCAAGCTTGGAGAGCTAAAGAAGCAGCTCTTGAATTAGTTCGGGGTGATCCAATTCAATCATATGCAAAGTTGCCAAGCTACTTTCACATACTAGAGGCAACTTACCCTGGTTCTCATATAAGATTGCACAAATCATAGGATGACCGTTTTCTATATGTGTTTGTAGCTTTGTTCACCTCGATAAAAGGGTGGGAATATTGTAGACCAATTGTAGTTGTTGATGGAACTTTCTTAAAAGGAGCATACAAAGGGACACTACTAACCGCTAATACCTTAGATGCAACAGGTGAGACTTTCGAATATGATACTAGTATTTTCTATATTGAATTTCTGAACTATGAATTAAAAATGAATTATAATTGAAGTAAATATGTATTAAAATTGTATTAAACAAATAGTACATGGTGCAGGGAGTATATATACTGCCACTTGCTTATGCCATTGTTGATTCAGAGAATGATGCGTCTTGGAGGTGGTTTTTTGAGCAATTTAGAGACGCATTCGGTCAAAGATTAGAGATGTCTATTGTTTTCGATAGGCATGCAAGCATTATTAAGGCAACTTTGAGAGTCTATGATGAAGTACCTCATTTTGCGTGTATTGGCACTTACTGCAAAACATAATGAAAAACTTTAGAAAAAGTCAGCAAAGGGTAACTGAGTTGTTCTACTCTATGGCAAAAACATACACCATGACAGAATTTAATCAATGTATGACAATAGTTGAGAAGATAGATAAGAGGATCCAAGATTACTTTCTAAACATTGGATACAACAAATGGTCGCGTGTGCATGCTGAAGTAAACAGAACTTGGATGATGACATCAAATATAGCAGAATCAGTCAATTCAAGAACAAAACATGCCAAAGTTCTTACATTCTTACACCTCTTGGAATTCATGAGACAGTTTGTCCAGAAATGGAATAACAATAACAGATCAAAGGCGACATTTTCAGGTTTTCACCTTGGGAAAAAGTATGAAAATATATTGCGGCGCAATAAAACTGCATCAGAGAAATTAAGGGTATGCTTGATCGGTAAATTATTTTTTCTAATATTTTTTCTTCGGATTCATATCTAACATCTCTCTTGATTATATTTTTTTCTTTTCATAGGTTGTAGAGACAAATAAATATGTGTATACGGTACTTGATGGTATTACACAATTCATAGTATGTCTTCACCAACGTACATGCACATGTGGGAGATTTCAATTGGATGAGTTGCCATGTCTGCATGCTTTGGCTGTTTTAACAATAAAACACACTGATTATGAGAAATATTGCTCTGATTACTATACAAGAAAAAAATTATTGCTGACATATCAGTTTCAAATGGATCCCCTGCTAGATGAAAGCACATGGAACACACCAACACATGTTCTTGAAGAGGTTGTACTTCCACCTCATGGAAAAAGACCTCCGAGAAGACCAAAAAATAAAAGACATACACAACTAAGAGAAGATGGATTCAAGAAGGCAAAAATTACATGCAGCAGCTGTGGACAACAGGAAGACTTGCAAAAATGTTAGGCCTTATGATCAAGAATAAGAATAAGAAATAAAATTTGTTTTAGCATTTTGTTTTAGAAGCTCATTGGTTTACTATACAAATTTGGATCATATCTGTTTATATGGTTGATTCCCTTAGTTCCGCAATCTCGTGTTATTCAGTTTAGTGGAAAGCTTTCTTAGTTGTGCAATCTCATGTTATTCGGTTTAGTCGAATGTTTCCATGTTTATAGTTAGATGTGATATGATATAGTTGAAATGATATTCGATAAAATGAAACTTAGTAATTGTTATAAATTCCCATTGAATGTTTAGTTGGAACTGCATCTCTTATTTTAACTATTGATTACCTCAATGCTTAGTTTTCTTATTGCTGTTGAATCTCTGTTGAAACACCCAAATACGAATTGGTACAATCTACACCTAATTGCGAGATTCACAAATACCCAAATACGAAAAAAAGAAACATCTTTCGTGCAAGCAAGTACCATCGCATGCCATCACACATTTGCTCAATAAAAGCTAAGCAATCAGAAATTTAAGAATAGACCAATATAGTTTTTCATAGCCATACTAACTGCAAACTGTTTTTACACCATATAGTTTTCACAGTCATAATAACTAATATAACTATATTTCTTTATCTATCCGGTCTTTCGTCTTCACTTTGAAGGTCACTCGCTTGCTTCCTTCTTGCATATTCCCATAATATAGCTCCAAACCTCTTTCGGAGAATGTCTGCCTTTACTTGTTGATTGAGAATATGTTGGCCATTACTTACAAACTCCGCAAATGCAGCAACGAAAACTCCACAGTCCCTAAAAAATTCAATATAAAATTATTATAAAAATATCTACTTAATACAAAAAAGAATACCTAATTGATAATACTTACAGCGAGTCATCTTGTTGTCTGGGAACACCTTTAGTTATGAAATGAAACTCAATTTTCTCGAACTCATCTATCCTACTGTATTTCGGTGTTGCCTTCAATTCAGGACGCTTATCATAGAACTTGACCACGCCCAAGTAATATGGTAAAACAATTGAAAGTATCTCAACAATATTTTAAACCTCAAAATTCACCACATCTCTTGTCGGAAATGAATCATCTACCTCCAAAGACCTTTGCCCAATATCAAACACGACAAGAATCCAATGACAACCCTCTTTAATGTTTAGTGGAAAAAGAATATAATCCACTTTATCCCACGAAGGGCTTGCCAACAAACGACGTCCATATATATACCGGGAAATATCATCAGAATCTTTTACTTTATAGTTCTTGTTATTCTCATGAGCATCACAAAGTTGAAAGAAAGAAGTAGTAATATTTGTCTTGAACACACAATCAGTAGTCGTAAACCGAACATTACTGTTGGCTTCATATTTTCCTTTCTTTCTTAGATAATAGAAAATGACATCAATATGCTGCAAAAAAATTAGAATTGAAATGTAAAAAAGAAGTAGTCTCAAGAAACAAACATTCAATTAACCTCAAGAAACTCAGTAGGTGATATGGCAACACACAAGATTCACAAAATTCTCACAAGATTCAATTAGTCTCCAAGAAGTTGTCAGTTAGTCAGTGTCAACCACTTATAGATAAAATGTTGGGAAAGATAAACACGTGGACAGTATGATGTTATCTTACGCAAGGAGACTACAGTTGGTGTAACGTGTTCTAACCTCTATCCAAGCATTCTGGTCACAAATATTTCTCTTAATTACCTAAAGAAGTGTTGAATAACAAGGGCAGGTCGGAACAATGGGGAATTCATAGTGATTCAATTTTCTCACTATATAATACAGAATCTGAAACACATCAACACATATTCAGTCTAATGTGATTTGACATAAATTATTGAACTGGCTACCCATCAATAGGAGCAGCTAGCACAGGATGAACTGAATAGCTAGAGTGGGCTACAATGCATGCTACAAGTAAAGCAATAGAAACTTAAGTGTATAAAATGACACAAGAAGTAGCAATAATCTACTTCATATGGAAAGAGAGAAATTACAGAATTTTTCAACCCAAGGAAAGTAACACAGGTGCTCACTAGACAAATCTTTCAGGAAATTCAACAGCAGAGGTAGTATTACTCCTAGAATGGCAAGTGTTATGAATAACAAATATTGACGTCCAATTAAACTTTATACAACTAACCTTATCACACCATTCTTGTCCAGAATGTGCCAATTTGAAAAACCAGTGTCTTTTTGCTACATTACAATTACCTAATTCAAATGCTGGACTGATAACATTAAGAGCATTTGTATAAGATTTCTTTCCCCTATCAAAACATAAAAAAATTAAAACATAAATACTCGGAAATGGGACAACCACAAATAAAAAAGAGGTAACTAAGGAAACTAAAGAAGAGTGAATTAAGAAACTTGTTTCTATTATGAATTAGAGGTAACGAGAGAGTTCTATAGATTGAATTAAACTTGTATCTATTATGAATTATGTAAGTTATTCAATAGTAACAAATTAACCAACAAACTTCAAAATGAATTACCTCTTCTTTGTACCCATATAAAGCCACTTAGTGAATGAATCGATCAAATTTGGTTCATTATCTCCTCCAGTTGCATATGAAAAAGGATGTTTTGTCTCAAAAAACTGACGTGTTACACATAAAGTTCCTCCAGATTCGAAATTTTTTGTGTAGGGAGATGTTATTAAATTTCCTGGATTTTTCTTTCTACTACGTTTCTTCGGTGTCACTTTCTTTTTGTTTTGATCAACAGGGGCTCTTTTCTTTAGATAAGATTCTGCAGTCCTATTGATCTGAGAAAGATCTTCATCAAGAAAAATAAAATCATCAAGAGTATGCAAAGGTTTTTGACAATCCTCTGTTACATCTGCATACAATATACATATTGATTAATTTACAGTCAACAAATGCAACACTTATTTATGTTGGCTTTGTTGACTACATTACCATAAGGTTGCGCCCCAACTGTATTCACATCAGCAACCTCTTGGATTGTAAGCAAAGTAAATATTTTATTTGAAGTTAAGAAAATTAATACCATTTATATCAGCAACAACCTCTGACAAAACTTTTTCTATAGCAATTCCTTCAACATCTTCCTCTATACATAACAAAAACATTTAAAATAAGAGAGTTGAATTAACATATATGAAATATGTAATATATTTGTATAAAACCCTTCATTACCTATCTTACTTGATACTCTTTCAAAATTTTCAACGTCAGCAAATCTAACTGAAGTTTTAAGCACTTAAGATTCTTCATTTTGATTTGATCTCATAACATGAGCATCGTGCCCTCTTGATTCATTTACAGATGCATTAACATAGGGAGAGAATGTTGTATATGTAATTAACACATATTATAAGAAAAATATATTAAAATTGTGACATGACATCAATTTTGTAATCCACCGAGAGATCAGAAAGATGAACTAGAAAATAAAATATCGAGTTCCTGTCACTTCTTCATGAACTGGAAGAAGTTACTGGACAAGAAAACAAGAATATAATACACTATATATTCAAAGTATATTATGAATATAACAGAAATGTATTGAAAATATAAAGAAATCTCTATTGAAATCTATTCCACCCGAAAACGTCTCGCCAGCCTGCTTCTTAGATGGTTCCCTGACTTCTCGGATAACAGACCTGCTACCACCACTCTTAGCAAACAACAAAGAAATATCCTCCAATAATTGTTTGTTAGAATTCACCACAAATTCTTTGATTTCATTAAATCCTAAATCAATCTTCTCTTCAAGTGCTTTGTTATTTTAATTCACCTAGTAGATATTAAACCATAACAAAAAAATTAAAATATAAAAGTTCTGGAAAAAAAAGCCTAAAGTCAAGTTTGTATATACCTTTACAAGTTCTTTTCTCAATTCTATAACTTCATTAGTCAACATGTCTAGACCATGACTTGATCCTTTAGGCTCCAATTTCAAAATTTCAGCATTGTAATCACGAGGTCCAGGAAGCTTAAATTTAGATACTTCATCTTCACTAGCCACTATGTTCTCAAACTGAAAAACCAAATAAACAAAATAAAAATAGATATAGTAACTTGAGTTGAATTAAACAATGCCATAAAATGTATTAACTTTGTACAAATACCTTATTTTTTGTAGGCATGAAGAGACATTTCTCAATATATTTTTGCCATGGACTTTCGGCAATTGTCTTCCAATTCAAGATTCTTGGAATTGGGTCAGCAACCCAAATAGCTATATCTTCATCAACTTTTGAAGAACACTCAAATATCCAAATTTGAAGAGCAAGAGGCAAGCCAATCTATAGTATTTATGGGTTGACTTAAGCTCATGTCTCACAGAATCAAATAACTTTTTGTAGACATCTAAACCCCACGGATATGAATTGAATTGTCCACTTTCCACAAGGTAAAAATAAGTATTACTAGTTTGGTATTTGTTGTCCTCATATGAAAATAAAAAATCATTAATGAAGAAGAGAACAACCAATGAAATAGTTGAGTCATCATCTATGAATTTTTTAGCTAGAAACAACGCACGTAGATGACTCTTTGCAACAGTGATTTTTTTCGGAAAATAGCTACTCAACAAACTACGCACGTACATAAAAAAAATGCACAATTCAAAGGTGGAAACATCAACTCCAAATCAACATACTTAATGCACTACAAGGAAGTAGGAACTACATATGACAATCCATCATGCATGAAAATACAACATTTCTCATATTCATAGGAAGAACTACCTTCTCCAAACTTAAAGCATGCTCAGCAAAATCTCATGGAGCCTTTATGCAATTTACTCTCAACAAGCACAACTAAAGCATGTTCAACAATTCATCTCATGAAGCATATAGGCAACACCTACTCAATGCACAACAACAACAACATGAGGAAAATCAATCATGAAATCTCATTTTCTTACTAAATACAAATTTCTCAAGAACATGCATAACATAGAGAAATCATGGAAAAACTCATATAACACACATGACTCCCAAAACAAGGAAAACTCAAGAGGAACTACTTACCTGAAGTTAAAATAGGAGTAGAATGAAAAATATGAGGATAGCGGGACTTCATATTGAAATCGGCCTCCCAAGTAGCACCCTCAACAAGATGATTCCTCCACAAAACCTTCACGGAAGCTATTTCCTTGTTTCTCAACCTCTTAACTTGCCGGTCCAGATTCTCTACCAGAACTTCCTCATATGAAAGACTTTCATCAACCCCAACCCTTCTAAGGGTATTATGGATGCCGGATCTCCAAAACACTTCTTGAGCATAGAAACATGAAACATCGGATGCACCGAAGCCAACTCACTTGGCAAATCTAACTCGTAGGAAACTTTATCAATATACCACAAAATGGAGCCATACCAATACTTAGTGATAACTATTATTGTAGGCAAACTCTACCATTGGATAATGGTCATCCCAATTACCCTTAAAATTAATCACACAAGACCTTAACATATCTTCTGAAGTTTTTATGGTGCGCTCCTCTTACCCATCGGTTTTGGGATGAAAAGCTTAACTAAGCTTAACCTTGCTGCCAAGTTCCTTTTGGAAGACCTCCAAAACTGAGAAGTGAATTGAGGGCCACGATCGGAAATCATTGATAAAGGCACTCCATGCAACTTCACCATTCTTTTATGTATAGCTTGGCATAGACCTCTGCCGAATAGGAAACCTCGATGGGAATAAAGTGAGTCTATTATCATTCGATCTACAATAACCCAAATAGAGTCATGTTGGCTCTTGGTGCAAGGCAAACCAACAATAAAGTCCATATTTATATCTTCCCACTTCCAAGTGGGGATACCAATAACTTGGGATATGCCTCCCGGCCTTTGGTGCTCAACCTTAACTTATTGACAACTAGGACACTTAGCCACAAACTCTGGGATATCTTTCTTCATCCTATTCCACCAATTGACCTCCCGCAAGTCACGATACATCTTGGTGGCTCCCGGGTGAATAGAATACTAAGAACTATGAGCTTCTGACAAGATTAGCTCTCTTAAGTAATCAACATTAGGAACACATAAACGACCTTGATATCTAAGTACACCATCTCCCTCTTGGGAGAAAACCTCAACAAATTTCTTAAGCACCGCCTCTTTCAATTTAACAAGAATAGGATCAAGACCTTTCTTAGATTTCACATCTGCCACAAAGGCAGATTCAGACCCACTGTGAACCATTACACCACCCTTGGTGGAATCCACTAATTGAACACCTAACCGGGCCAACCTATGAACATCCCAAACCAACACTTTCTTATCTTCATAAATATGGGCCACACTACCCATGGACAACTTACTAAGAGCATCCCCTACCACATTTGCTTTGCCGGGATGATAAAGAACACTCATGTCATGATCCTTCAATAATTCAAGCTACCTCTTTTGGCGAAGATTCAAGTCCTTTTGACTTAACACAAATTGTAAGCTCTTGTGATCGGTAAACACATCAACATTAACCCCATATATATAATGCCTCCATATCTTTAAGACATAAACAACCACTTCTAATTCAAGGTCATGTGTAGGATAATTCTTTTCATGGACTTTAAGTTGCCTTGAAGCATTGGCAATCACCTTACCATTTTACATAAGTACACATCCTAATCCAACTCTAGAGGCATCACAATATACCACAAATCCATTTGTACCTTCTGGTAAAGTCAGCATTGAAGCAGAAGTAAGTCTATCCTTCAAATCTTTAAAAATTTTGTCACAAGCTTGCGACCAAATGAACTTAGCCTTCTTTTAAGTCAAAGTCTTCATGGGATAGACAATGGAAGAAAATCCCTCAACAAATCTTCTATAATAACCGGCCAAACCCAAAAAATTTCTAATGTCTGAAGGAGTCAGAAGACATGGCCAACTCTTGACGGCATCCATCTTCTTTGGATCCACCTCAATACCCCTACTTGAAACAATATGACCAAGAAAGACTACAAATCTTAACAAAAATTCACAGTTACTAAACTCTGCAAAAACTTGATGGTCCTTAAGAACTTGCAATATAATTCTCAAATGATTAGCAAGCTCATTCTCACTCCTTGAATAGATCAAAATGTCATCGATGAACACAATCACAAACATATCAAGATATTGTCTAAACACCCTATTTATCAAGTCCATAAATGTCGTTGAAGCATTAGTTAAACCAAACGACATAACCAAGAACTCATAGGTCACCATACCGGGTTTTGAAAGCCATCTTTGGGATATCTTCACCTCTCACCCTTAATTGGTGATAACCCGATATAAGGTCAATTTTTGAGAAGTAACCTGCCCCTTGTAATTGATGAAATAAATCATCTATCCTTTCAAGAGGATGCTTTGATAATCGATGCACATACGAAAAGACCTATCTTCGTTCTAACGAACAACACAGGAGCACCCCATGATGAGATACTCAGCCAGATAAAGCCCTTATCTAACAAGTCCTTTAACTGTTCTTTCAACTCTTTCAACTCAGTTGGGGCCATTCTATAATAAGTAATTGAGATAGGGTGCATATCCGGGAGAAGGTCAATACCAAAGTCTATTTCCCGCTCGAGAGAATACCGGGTAGATCATCTGGGAATACTTTTTGAAACTCATTTACAATGGGGACCGACTCAAGAGTAGGGGTTTCAGAATCTACATCCCTCACCCTAACAATATGGTAAATGCAACCCTTGGACATCATTTTTCTAGCCTTCAAACATTAGACGAACTAACCCTTAGGCATAGAATTTCCCCCTTCCACTCTAGGATAGGCTCACTCGGGAACTGAAACTTAACTACCTGAGTTCTACAATCAATCGATGCATAATAGGAGTTTAACTAATCCATACCAAGTATGGCATCAAAATCAAACATGTCGAGCTCTACCAAATCAACAAGAGTAACTCTATGGGATTGGGAAACGGGGCATCTTCTATAAACCCTCTTAGCCACCATAGAATCACCAACAGGAGTAGAGACAGAAAAAGGTTCAAACAACACATCCAGAGCACATCAAATCTCATTGCCACATATGGCGTCACAAAAGAAAAAGGAGCGCCGGGGTCTAACAAAGCATACACATCTATATGGAAAACTTTTAACATACCAGTGACCACGTGTAGATAACTCTCTTGTTCACCTCGGTTTTGGAGGGCATATAAGCGGTTTTGCTTGGGAGCATTGTAGTTTGAACAGCTAAGAGGATCTTGCTTTCCCTCTCTTCCTTGAACCTTAAGCATTGGAAAATCTCTCATCTTATGACCACTCTTTCCACAACTAAAGCAACCTTCCGTGCCAAGTAGGAACTTATAATCATGTTTCTTTCCACACTTTGCACAATTTGGCCTAGCCACATAAGAACCACTACCATTACCTCCTTGAGGTTTGGCGTTGGACACTCTATCCATGTTGACCTTGGAGGAGCACTACAAGAATCTTGGTTGGAAAACCATTGTCTAAACCTTTGTAGACCTTGTCCATTGGACCTAGTATTGGAGAAGTTCCCATCACCGGTACTAGCTCTTTTCACATCCCTATTCTCTTCCTTGAGTTTTGATTCCTCAATTTGTTGAGCATACACCATAAGCTGTGAGATATTCATATCATGATGGAGCATTACCGTATGACATTCTCTTTCTACCATGTCGGACACGCCCATAAAAAACCTACTCATCTTAGCCCTCGAAACCGCAACCATAGTTGGAGCATATTTGGAAAATTGAGTGAACTTTAGGGCATACTCCTTCACACTCATACCTCCTTGAATAAGGTTAATGAACTCTTGACCCTTAGATTCCCTCAACTCATGGGGAAAGACCCTATCATTAAATGCTGATTTAAAAAATTCCCACTCTACGGGACCCGCTCCTACCGACCTCTCCCCTTTCAATTGATCATACCATACTTGAGAAATGCCTTTAATTTGGTAACTGGCTAACTCCGCCTTCGCTTTCAGATTAACCCCCATAATAGCAAGTAGCTTATAGACCTTGTTGATAAACCATTGAGGATCATCCTCCACTTGGAGACATAAAATTCGGGGGGGGAGGGGGGTCATTCTTGCAAAATCCCTCACTCTTGAAGCCGCCAAACTCACATTAACATTCACAGGAGCTACAACCTCTCTATTGTCTTGAGCCGCCAAAGCTTGGGCCAACATTTGACAAGCCGTCCTAACCTCCGAATTTGTCATATTCTCGGCTAAAGGATCAATCGAAGCTTGAGGAGAAGCACCTTGATTCACATTCTCTTCCTCATTCATTCTAGAGAAAGCCCTTCTAGTAGTCATCTCCTATAGACAAACGAATAAGGATTAGGAGAAAGACCTTATAGAGTTAAACTTTATCGCATGACTTAAGAGTAATGAAAGAAGTGGAATTTCATAATCATCTTATAGCTTCTTATTCATCAATGTGGCAAGCTTCACACTCTTGAACAAGCCTCTACTAAACGTGGCTTATGAGACATAATCCTAGAATCATTCTAAACCTTGTGTTTCTATACCTAGTTTGTCACGACCCAGGGGTACCTCTTAGATGTAACATGGCATATAGAACCACGAAGGACTCCATACAAGCCTCTTAGCATATCATAAAATAAGAAATAGAAAAACAAGAGTAAAAAGATATTTTGGGTATAAAATTTTCATAAAAGAAAAGCGGAAGTGTAGATTCTAAGTCTCAACATAGCTATCTATTACAATGTGTTGAATGAAAAAGGGGCATAGCCCATACAAGATTGTTCAAAAAGGGAAATACATGAAGTGAAACTACAATATGACAAATAGCTGTCGCTGAACCATGAGGACTTACCAATCAAGCTCGGAGAATAAGCAAGACTAAGCTTTAGCCACTGGGATGATCACCTTGAGAACAGGACCCTACACTTAGGGAAAATGTAGGAAAAGTAGGCGTTAGTACAAAAATGCACTAAGTATGATAGCCATGCATAAAAATATTGAAAACATTCTAAAAGGGACATTTCATTTGAAAACATACAATTGAGCAAGTTAAACATGATTTCAGAGTTTAAAGAGCATAAGTCATAACAACATAAAAGCCTTCGAAAACTCACATACAAAGCTTATTGAGTAACAATAGTTCATAATTCATATTCTTGTTCTTATTGTTGTTGTGGTAATAAACCTTAATCGATATGAGACCATGTGAGCTATACATGATCCCCTGGTGTTACACACAACGAAAAGGGTTGTCCTACTTGCATACGGTAGAACATAGTTTATGGGATAAGGAGATTGAATTTAGAAACCCGGACTCAACTAGCGTATAAAGTTTCCATCTCATGAGACATACTTTGGGAACCCAGACTCGACTAGCGTAAAAGGATCCCATTGGAAGCCAGAATCAACTAGCGTATAAGCTTCCATCTCATATACAATATCCACTCGATGCTAAGCATTAATTCCCAAGGAGTTCATATTAAGTCTTGTCTCAACTCATATTCATGAAAGAATTTCTTGCAACTCAATCCAAAATAATTCATAGGATAGCTCTTAGATCATGCGTAAGAATAACCTTTCACTGTCCATGTCTATATATAGATTCAATAGGTGAGAAAGCCTTTCAACCTTAGAATCATCATATTGAGAGAAAACCTTTCACATCATATCATATTCATGCATAAGTGTGTATATGAGAATTTCCTTTCAACAACACAACTACATAATAATCATAGACACTTCACTCTCAAAGTGTTCTTAAAGCATATACATAAATCTTATAAACATACATAATTCTCATACTTTGCCCTTCAAGGTTCAAAAGTCATATTCAATCAACTCATCTAGAATTCTACATTGGACATGGATATCAACATAATTCAAGTAACTAAATCACTAGAAGCATAATTTCATAACATCATTCTTTCACCAACAAAGACCCTCATCACAAGATCACAATTGGGAAATATGGGGATTTCATGGGTTCTTGGGGAATTCATCATAAAAACCATAAGAAAGCATCAATACATGCATAATGTAACATAATTAAATCATTAGAATTGATTTTGAAAGGAACCCATCACTTTCGAATCACACCCTAACTTTTGGGGATTTATCTTTGAAATTGTGATTTTGAAGGGGCTCCATGGATGAATTCTATCCATGGATGAAGACTACCATATCTTAATAGTGAAGCCCAATGAAATTGACGTGAACATCCTTGCTTCTTGAACCCTAGCTCCAACTTCCTTCTTCTTCTACTTCTTCCAATTCTAAAGAGAGAATATTTAGAGAGGATGAAGTTTTGGGAATTACTATGGAGTTTTAGAAATAATGAGTTGGATGATTTAATTTAGGGGTCTAAAATCCTTATATAGGTAGTCTAAATTAGAGTAAAATGACATCACTTAATCATAATTAAAATCGGAAAAACCCAAAATACCCATAGACTAAACCACCAAAACTTCCCCCAGGTCAGCACCCACAAGACCTCACTTACGGACCGTAGTGAACCCTTGATGGTGGCCTAGGACTTGGTTTTTGGACCTCGACCCACGACTCCCCCATTCACGGACCATGGACCCATCACGAGGCATGGGTTCTGGTCTCGTGGTTCTCTACCTTAGGCAGTACCATGGGCTCATCCACGACTGTCTACCTATGGGGCGTGGTTGGCCCACTTTGATGACACCTGTAAGTTATTAAAATTTGTTAGGTTTCCATCTTTAGGCTATAGGTAGTTACGTCATTGACTCTAACCCTCACGTTAAGCTCTAGTTTGGCCTACAAATTTCTGTGGTGCTATACTATGAGTCGGAGTTAAATCTCATAGTGAGAATGATATAGCTTAGAGAATTCTATCAAGAAATTTAGAATGTAAATAAATTCATTTGTAGGAATAGAACAATTGGTTGATGATTCCACCAAATTTATGAAAAGGGTTTTGTAAGCAATAGTCATAATTAAAGAATGATTTTAGAAATTCAATGAAATAACAAGTAATCTAGGGGTGTGAGGATTTGAAATCGATATCACATAGGGGTAATTGTGTTTCTCTATAGTTATACCATTTATGGATATGGTGAATAATCTTCAATGAAACTAATATTTTTTCGATCTCATAGCATCAGTTCCTAGAATCTTCATGTGATATCATCTATGTGCACTACTAAACAACACAATACCTTATACTATTCTCTCTTTTGATGCAGAAATAAGGAAAATAGAATAGACCCCTAATCTCTATTTTCAATCAAATTACAGACATCAAACCTAAATTGCAAGTATCGAACTAATTACCTACTCCAATCAATCTCTTTTGAGCATCAATTAGAGATCACAATTAGGAATTATGTTTGCAACCATAACCCATAAATTAATCCCATGCTAGTTAGTCCAAATCCATGTATAAACAACAACTATACAGAGCATAACACAATACCCACTATATTAAATCAACATCCAACCCCATAATTGCACCCCTAAACTTTGGGGTTTTAGTCACCCATCACAAAGCGAAAAGAAATTATACTCTGCATGAAAGCAGTCATGGGTAACATGAAATTAAGTGATTACGAGCAATATCAACTTTGAATTCAACTTCAAATTTTCAATTTCAAGAGCAAAGTTGAAAGATTCTAAAACTAAAAGTGTTCTTAACAAAGTAAAGTCTTTATGTCTCTAAAAGACTTAGAACTCTCTCAATGTTTTTAGACCCCTCCTTCTCAGTCCTTTGGACTATTTATAATTTATCAATATTTTCCCCAGAACATAATGCATTGACCATTCGGTGACATTAGTTGGGCTCACCGATCAAACGCGGTGAATCACAAATTGCTCCTTAGCTCATATTTCTTTTGCTTTAGGCTTTAGGTATTTGAACCTCAATTGGTGAGCTCGTTCGAGTCTGCCTTTCACGTTCAGCAGATCACTGATTACCACATTTTTTCTCCTTTAAAGCCTTCCATTAATTCTCCAAGTAATGTGTAATGCCCCGGAAACTAGTAAGCTAAACTAGAGAGTTATAGAGCCTTACGTGAGAGTTTTAGAGTTTGATGTGTTTGTTAGAGTCGTAGATAAGATCTCTTGTACTTAGAATGAAGGGTTTAGGGGTCTAACATCATGGTACGACTCACCAAGAACCAACCAAGGGTCTTTGAGGAGGACCCTAAATCAAACCCCCAAAACTGCCCAAAAAGGGCCACCTATGGATGGAACCTACGACCAGTAGGTGGACCCACGCCCTGTGGGAAGGGGTCCTGGGTCAAAGCCAAAATTCAGTAGCTACATACCCCAACCCACGAAGGACCAGTACGGTCCATGGGTATATCCATGATCCGTAAGTGGGGTTCGTGGACGGGGACCTATAGACTCCTTTAGGTAATTCCTAATTATGTTAGTTTGATGAGGGGTCGTTTTATATTGTTTTAATGGACCTATCTAAGTACTTTTAAGTCATTAACCAACCCTTTTACATTTCATAAATCCCAAACCAAAAATCATAACTAACTTTCCCCCAAATATTTCACTCTCGAAAACTCCATAGAAGAAGAAGAAGAAGGTGAAGTCTACAGTTGAAGGGGCTGCATTTTCTATTTAATTTCGTGGAGAATCTTCAATAAGGTATGTTAGATTATTCATCTATTGGTTTTCCATCCATAGAGCCCCCTAAATTTCCCCCAATTATGAAGGAAAACCCCAATTCTAGCTAGGGTTTCTTCCTACATTGTGGGTAGTGTTGAAGTATGATTCCAATTGAGTGGATAATACTTAATTATGATTTATTTAGAATTTAATTATGATATTATGATGAATTTATATGATATCCATGGTTAAGCCTAGTTTAATTGATAGAATTGATTTTATGTGGGATTATGCCATGCGAGGTGAAATTGCGGATTCATAGGTGACGTTCTAAAATTAATGTCATGTGTAGTAATTGTTCATGATTAGACACATATAGACATGAACTGAATTATAATAATGTGAATATGATTGATCTTGACTAGTAAAACTTGAAGTTGAACCTTTATGATGAATTATGACTAGAATCACCTAATAATGAAGAATGTGATTAGAAGGCCTTGAAATCTTGGTATGAATGAAGATTGTAAGAAGCAAATCTTTGAGTGTAAGTCTTGTAGTCATGAATATTGATCATTAGGGTTTTGAGAGTAAAACCAATATGATGAACTATGTATGTTAAGGTTTTGGGAGTAAAGTCTATATGAGAATAGAAGCTCAATGGATAGAATTATGGTGGAAGACCTTTACCTACCTAATCTACCTCATGAATGCTTGAATGTATGAAGTGATAGAATCACTTGAGTCATGATGATATCCATGTCTAAAGTAGAATTTTAGATAAGATATTATTCTTGAAAATGATATGACATGAAAGTTTCTCTCACATAGAATGAATATAGGTTGGAAGTCTATTTTCACCTAAAATGAATCTCTAAGTCCTAGGACTATGAAATGTGACGAGGCTTGTGGTGATTCCCCTAAAAGACCTTTACATGATAGGAATGTGAGGTGAGTTGCCTTTCTCTTAATTAGTTAAACATGAGGTGATTACCCATGTCATGATATGGGGAGAGTGAGGTTATTACCCTTTATGTATGTATGAATCCCAAGGCTAGTGGTGATTACCCATTTTGTTTTATGTTGATCATGGAGGCGATTACCTATGATCCTTATGTGATGATCAAATACATGCATGACTAGAGGTAATTCCCCTTGTCTTTATGATATTAAGAGATGATAAACATGAATGATGAACCTAAAGTGTCTATTTTAGCATGGGTAGGATTATGGGGTCTTGTTCATGCATGGCACAAGCTTACCTGAAGGTAACTCATGAATAGTTCCTCTTATGTGATAGATGCTTAGATAGGATTATGCTATAGTTTCCTCCGTTCTTATGTTATGATTGACTAAAGGTGAGAGATTCCCTTGTTTATGAGGTAAGGTAAGAATGAGACAAACGATTGGTAAGTATGAATATGGTCACTTCAAGGTTATGCTTACTGTGAGTGGTATTATGGGATGCCATTCATATATTGCATAAGTATGCTTTGAGGTTACTTGAGAATTGTCCCATTATGATATGAATGACTAGGAGTTGGACAATGCTTATATGATGATTATGTTGGAGACTTTATTTATGAATATGATATTTTCTCTTATGCTTATAGTTGATGTTTAATGAAGTATTTGACTATGCTTATGGATTGTGTCTTATGTTGACTAACCATTATGCTATGCTCTTATGATGTTATCTTAGATAACATATTAAGTACATTTTGTACTAATATATACTTTGCCTACATTGTAATCAAATATAGTATTAGGAGATTGAGTTCCATTCTTGAGGATAGGGTTCTAAGGAGCAAAGAAGTTGAAGAATTGGTGATTCCTCATAGCTTCGAGGAGAAAACCCGCTATTTCCTCTATGTATTTTATTTTCATGTTTTGAGACTATTGTATGGGCTATGACCCAAAGCTTTTATTAAAAGTTGATTTTAGATGGGTTGAAACAAAGTGTAGAAAAGACTTCCGCTTGCTTTTATAAAAGACTTCGATTGTATGGATAAAGTTTTTAAAATATCCGTACTTTTCTATTATCTTTTGTTATGATATGCTAAGGGATTGTATGAGACCCCTTCGGGGACAAGTATGCCATGTTACTTTTAAGGTGTACCGCTGGGTCGTAATAAACTTGGTAATCAGGGCACAAGGTTTAGAATGGTTCTAGGATTGTCTAAAAACACGTCTAGTAGAGTCTTGTTCATAAATGTGAAGCGTGCCATGTTTATGAATATGAGGCTATTGGATGTTTAGGAAATCTCACTTCTTCATTCTCTAAGTCGTACCATAGATTTTGGTTCTAGTAGGCCATTCTTCTAGTCCGTGCCCTATGGTTTTTCGGGGTATGGCTAATACAAGGGCAAATGCTAAGAGAGATGAGGAAGACAATATGGATCAAGAGGTTCCTCTCCAAGTTCCACCCTAAGATCCTCCTAAAGATCTAATTGACCCTATTGGGGAGAATGTGACTCACGTGGAGTTTAGTTCCACTATGCAATTGTTGGCTCAAGCTATGACGACTCAAGTCAATAGAGAAAGATTAGCTCCGGTGAACCCTAATGTGAATTCCGCAGCCTTAAGAGTGAGGGAGTTTATTAAGATGAACCTTCCAAAGTTTCATGGCTCCAAAGTGGAGGAATATTCTAAGGAGTTTATAGATGGGGTTTATAAGATTCTTGATATCATGGGGGTGACTTTGTAGAGAAAGTGGAGTTAGCCACTTACCAATTGAAAGGGGTAGCTCAAATATGGTATGGTCAATGGAAGAAGAGTCGACCGGTAGAAGTGGGTCCTATATATTGGGAGATGTTTGAGAAGGCATTCCTTGATAGGATCTTTGCCCTAGAGTTAAGGGAGGCTAAGATGCAAGAGCTTATTAACCTTAAGCAAGGTAGTATGAGTGCTCAAGAGTACTCTCTAAAGTTTACTCAACTCTCCAAGAATGCTCCTACTTTAGTGGAGGATTCAAGGTCTAGGATAAATCATTTCATGATGGGAGTGTCCAACTTAGTAGAAAAAGAATGTCGTATGGCAATGCTTATTGATGATGTGGATATCTGATGTCTTATGATTTTTGCCAAACGAATTGAGGAGTCAAATCTCAAGAAAGAATCTATGGAGAAAAAGAGGTCTAGATTGGATGATGATAAGTCCTTTGATGATGAGTCCGATGGAGATGGTCACACTAGGTTTAGACAAAAGTTCCTCGGGCAAAGTCCCTCAAGAACTCCTAAGTTCAACCAAAAGAGGGTGTCTAACCCTAAGTATCAAGAAGATGATAGTGATATTCTATTGCTGAGGTGTAGTAATTGTGATAGAAGGCATGAGGGTGAATTCTTAGCGGGTTCTAATGTTTGTTTTGGTTGTGGTGAATTGGGCCACAAGATAAGGCATTGCCCTAACGTTGCTAGAAATGAAGAGGATAGTAGTCATAGGTCTCAACCCTACCCATCCTCCGGTCCAATTGGTTTGGGTGGGGAGGCTTCAAGGAAGAATATGCCTTAATCTCTCTAAGCTAGAGGTGGACAAGAGTGATCTCCTTATCTTGCTACCGGTACGTGTTGTATGCTTTAACTAGATTCTGATGTTGCTTGTCTTTTATGACTTGATAAATTTGATATGATAGACGTTGATGAACCAAAAGACCATATAGACCAAAAAGAAAAATAACGGAATAGGCTTACTCCCAATGGGGAGATAGTGGGCCTAAATAACAAGTTTATTGTGTGTTTATGTGATGCCATGATTTCCTTATTTGATGCATGTTCATGAAAGCTTGTGATTTTAAAGAAAAAATGAGTTTACATGATTTATTTCTTCATGTTGTAGTGCATCTAGTATGAATTACCTAATTTGCTTCATGAGATGAAGTAATGAGCATGCCTTAGTTTTGGGTTGAAAGATTCCTCCTTGAATAAATGCTTTTTAAGATTAAATTGCATTTAGGATCCATGAGTGTATGTTGAGCATGTTTTAACTAGGAGATGGTAGTTCCTCCTTGAATATGAGTAAATAGAGAATTTCATGCAATTTAGGTTGTTAGATGTAGTTCCTACTCCTTTGTGTTGCATTGAATATGTTTAGTTTGGAATTGAAGTTTTTCCTATTTTATTAATGTGCATTTAGATTAGTTGCATGCATGATGGGCTGCTAGTCTCGAGTCATTTCCATTAAAAAGTGTTTACAATTGTCATTCGAGGAAGATTGTTCCCAAGGGGGAGATATTGTAATGCCCCGAAACAAGTAAGCTAAACTAGAGAGGTCTAGAGCCTAACGTGAGATTTTTAGAGTTTAATGTGTGGGTTAGAGTCGTAGATAAGACCTCCCTTACTTAGAATGAATGGTTTAGGGGTCTAACGTCAAGGTACGACTCCCCAAGGACCAACCAAGGTTCCCCTAAGTCAAACCCCCAAAACTGCCCAAAAAGTGCCATCTATGGATGGCACCTAAAACTAGTAGGTGGACTCCGACCCCGTGGGAAGGGGTCGTGGGTCAAAGCCAAAATTCGTTAGCTATAGACCCCAACCCACAAAGGACTCGTACGGTCCATGGGTCAATCCACGCTATGTAGGTGGGGGTGGTGGATGGGGACCTGTAGACTGCTTTAAGTCAGCCAAGGTGATGGGTAGTTTAGGTAATTCCTAATTACGTTAGTTTGATCTGGGGTCGTTTTATATTTTATTAATGGACCTATAGAAGTACTTTTAAGTCATTAACCAACCCTTTTACACTTCATAAATACCAAACCCAAAATCATAACCAACTTTCTCCCAAATATTTCTCTCTATAAAACTCCACAGAAGAAGAAGAAGAAGGTGAAGTCTAGGGTTGAAGGGGATGTCTTTTCTACTCAATTTCGTGGATAATCTTCAATAAGTTATGTTTGCTTATCCATATAGGTGTTCTTCCATCCATAGAGCCCCCTAGATTTCTCCCAATTGTGAAGAAAAACCCCAATTCTAGCTAGGGTTTCTTCCTACATTGTGGATAGTGTTGAAGTATGATTCCAATTGAGTGGATAAATACTTAATTATGATTGATTTAGCATTAAATTATGATATTATGATGAATTCCTGTGATTTCCATGGTTAACCCTAGTCGAATAGATAGAATTGATATTATGTGGGTTTATGCCATGAGAGGTGAAATTGAGGATTCATAAGGGACCTTCTAAAATTAATGTCATGTGTAGTAATTGTTCAAGATTAGGAACATATACACATGGATTGAACTATTATAATGATAGTATGGTTGATCTTGACTAGTAAAGCTTGAAGTTGAACCTTTATTTTGAATTATGACTAGAAACACCTAATAATGAAGAATGTGATTAGAAGGCCTTGAAATCTAGGTATGAATGATGATTTTAAGAAGAAAAGCTTTGAGTGTAAGGCTTGTAGTCATAATATTGATCATTAGGGTTTTGCGAGTAAAACCAATATGATCAACTAGGTATTTTAAAGCTTTGAGAGTAAAGTCTATATTAGAATAGAAGCTCAATGGGTAGAACTATGGTGGCAGACCTTTACCTCCCTAATCTACCACATGAATGCTTGAATGTATGAAGTGATAGAATAACTTGTGTAATGATGATATCCATGTCTAATGTAGAATTCTAGATATGATATTATGCTTGAATATGATATGACATGAAAGATTTTCTCACATAGAATGATTCTAGGTTTAAAGTCTGTTCTCACCTAATATAAATATAAGTCCTCGGACTATGAAATGTGATGAGGCTTATGGTGATTCCCCTAAAAGACCTTTACATGATAGGAATATGAGGTGAGTTCACTTTCTCCTTATTAGTTAAACATGAGGTGATTACCCATGCCATGATATGGGGAGTGTGAGGTGATTACCCTTTATGTATGTATGACTCCCAAGGGAAGTGGTGATTACCCATTAGCTTTTATGTTGATCATGGAGGCGATTACCTATGATCATTATGTGATGATGTAGAGGCGAATACCTACATAACACATTAAAATGTATATGGTGGCGATTACCTATATTCCATAAATAATGAACATGGAGGTGAATATATATGATTAATTAGTATGTATGACTAGAGGTGATTACCCTTGTCTTTATGATTCCATGATATGTATGGCTTGAGGTGAGTACCCTTGTCCTTCATGATGAACTAAACATGTATGCCTTGAGGTGATTACCCCTTGCATTTATGAACAGAAGCATGACTAGTTTGGATTGTAGCATGGTAGGTCCCCCCAATACATGCATGACTAGAGGTGATTCCCCTTGTGTTTATGATGTTAAGAGATGATAAACATGATTGATGAACCTAAAGTGTCTAGCTTAGCATGGGTAGGATTATGGGGTCTTGTTCATGCATGGCACAAGCTTGCTTTAAGGTGACTCATGAAGTGTTCCTCTTATGTGATATATGCTTAGATAGGATTGTGCTATATTTTCCTTCCTTGTTATGTTATGATTAACTAAAGGCGAGAGATTCCATTGGTTAAGAGGTAAGCTAAGAATGAGACCAAATGAATGGTAAGTATGAATGTGGTGACTTCAAGGTTATGCTTAGTGTGAGTGGTATTATGGGATGACATTCATACATCACACAAGTATGTTTTGAGGTAACTTGAGAATTGTCCCATTATGATATGAATGAGTAGGAGTTGCACAATGCTTATATGATGCTTATGTTGGATACTTTACTTATGATTATGATATTTTCTCTTATGATTATAGTTTATGTTTCATGAAGTATTTGAGTATGCTTATGGATTATGTCTTATGTTGACTAACCCTTATGCTATGCTCTTATGATGTTATGCTAGCTAACATATTTAGTACATTTTGTACTAACACATACTTTGCCTACATTCTAATCAAATGTAGGGTTCGGAGATTGAGTTCCATTCTTCAGGATAGGTTTCTAATAAGCAAAGTAGTTGAAGACTTGGTGAGTCCTCATAGCTTCTGGGACAAAACCCGTTATTTCCATTTTGTCTTTTGTTTTCATGTTTTGAAACTATTGGATGCACTGTGACCCAAAGCATTAATTCAAAGTTGAATTTAGATGGTTTGAGACAATGTGTAGAAAAGACTTCCACTTGCTTTTATAAAAGATTTCAATTGTATGAATAAAGTTTTAAAAATTTCTGTACTTTTCTATTATCTTGTGTTATAATATTCTAAGGGCTTGTATGAGACCAATTCGGGGTCAAGTACTCCATGTTACTTCTACGGTGTACCCCTAGGGCATAACATAATGTCACCTTCGGTGATGGTTACCCTTGCCTTTACCATTCGGTGAGTCATCGTTTCGCTATGAGTTTACTGATCTTCCTCAATTGATACAATTGATGTGGACTTTCAACTTGGGTGAGTTCGTATCCTTTGGGCGATCCTTCCTTCATGTTAGGCGATCAACAATGTAGAGTTTGACCTTTTTCATGTTTTTTGCCCTTCTTTCACGCATTCATTCTTGCCTTGTCCCTTAGCCTTCATAGCTGCAAATCATCAAAATATCAGTAGAGTAAGAAAGAATTAGGCATTGAGGACACAAATTGTTGAACTATAGAGGCCTCAAATGAGTGTAAATCTGCCACTCATCAACTCACCCAACTTAAACTTTTTGTTGTCTTCAAGTAAATCAAGAACACAACGAGTTTAACTAGGGTGTATACAACCGTTCTCAATGACAAATAATATGCAAGATCATTACACGATTACTCTCAATAAGATGCTACACTCAATCATGAACAAAAAGCTTTAAATCATGGCTAACCAGTATCAAACCAAGTTCAAGATCACTATAGCTTTATTTTCTAATGCAAGATCATGTTTCAATAACTTCATTCAAGTGCCCTTACATCAAGAATGATTCAATGCTCTCACAAACCAAGTCAATAAAGAAGGAAGAAATCAATACAACTCTTACTCTCCAAAATGAGAAATACATTCAAGCTTCATCGCATAGGTTTTCTCATATTTTCCAATCATAACACTATCACGACTCAAGGTAGCCCCTAGGGGTGACACGGCGTATAGGACCCCGACATGCCCCATACAAGCCACTTAGCATTATCATAAAAGATAATATAATAAAGAGATATAAAATACAATTTCAACATATAAAAGTTTTATGTAGCAAAGAGTAAATCTAAACATTGTCTCAAAGCCATCTAATACATAAGAATGGTCTAGGCATAGCCTGTACATCATATTCCAAAGTTGAAAATAAGAAAAGACTGAAAACATGTAAATGTCCGGTGCTTGAAGCATGAGGACTCACCAAAATTTGAAATCTCCTCAAGAACCTCTAGTCACAGAACTTGGAACCCAGAATATCAGACCCTACATTTGGGGAAATGTAGGCAAGAGTATGTGTTACTACAAAACATGTATTGAGTATGATATCCATGCATAAAATCATATAAAGTCATGCTAAAGAGGGACATTTCTATGACATACACAAAGATAAAACATGAATTTAAAGAGTTAGGAAACGTAAGTCGTAAGACATCGTAAATGCAAGCTAACCTTTTTTAAAAAATCATGAGATAATTATAAAAGTAACCTTACTTCACTATTGTGGGAAAATTACCTTTTAACCGACATAAATACCATGGGAGCTATAAACATGGTTCCAGGTGTCTCCCACACTGAAAGGGGTTGTCCAACTTGCCAAGGTAAGGACCACGAACTTCTAGCTTAGGTGGATTCACTAGCTAATGTCTAGATAAGACAACTTCCTATGGTGGCATATAGTTAAGGAATAAGGAGATTGCTACTAGAAACCCAACCTCTATTAACCGGAGAGCTTCCATCTAAACGTCCGTTCTGTGGTAAGAGTAATTCTCATGGAATAGTCAATTATGCATACTTGTTTTTATTATCTATGGAAGGGAACACCATATTGCCAATCCAAGCTAAGTCATGCATCATCAATGGAAAGGTATCATTGAATAACCAATCCAAACTAAGTTTCATTTGAATAGTGTTAAGTCTTTGATTCCAAGTTTAGTTGAGAAAATGATAGCATCCAAGGAAGCTCTACTCCATTGAAGGACAAGGATGAAGCTTTAGAAACTCCAAGGAGGCCCATAACAAGATCTCAAACCAAGGAGT
>JAJOOI010001283.1:0-38239 GCA_029582585.1 Solanum bukasovii
TGACAACAAAACAAACCAACAAACATAACATGACAATAAAACAAAACAACAAACTAAAGTTTCTTAAGACTAAAGCCTAAGCTCTAAGTCAAGCTCCTTCTGATTATCAATATTGGTGTCTCGACCAATTGATTAGGACGGTTGGCAAACAAGTTCTAATCTTGAATATGCGGAGGAGCGATAGGTGCACGTGCAACAGCACGAGGCACCTGAAGCATCATGGCTTGCTGCGGTTGGTACAAAACTTCCTGTGGGCATCCACGACGTCTATGAGGCCCATAAAACACTTGATTCCTCAGTCAGAGACGGTAAAAGCATCCTTGTCTACGTAATACTATTGAGGTCGACTTTCGTGTCCCCAACTGAAGGTAGTGGGTGGGGAGTTCAATTGATTGACAGAAAAACTTCTCATGAGGAGCACCTATTATCCAAGTGCCCTAATATTTGTTCTTATGTTGGTGTCCAGTGAGCCCTTGGCTTGAAGTGAACACATAGCGGCATGTCGCACACCTATAGCACCAAGGTTCTTCAGGATTTGGTATGATGCCTTCGTGATCCATTCCGCTTGTTGGTGGTTGTTGTTCCATTTTCCCTAAAAGGATTTTATTAAAGAAATGTAGAAATTATTAAGTGAGGAGTTGAGGAAAAGCCCATTGATATTTATAGTAGCAGAATTTATTATAATATAATTACAATGGCTGCATGAGAAAGCAAACAGTTAATTGTATCAATTACAGATAATGGGTAATTCTAGATATTTCATATAAAACAACTCAATTTTGACTTGTTTTAAATTTTTTTAATCAGCAATGTAATAGTTTTCCCGCTTCCTCTTCTTTTTCTCTCTTTTGCTTACTTCTTCGCATTGATTATTGTTTTCTGTTTTTCTGAATGAAAGATGAGTTTATTAGAATATGTACAACAAGATAATAAATATATCATAATCTATCCTTTTCATTTTTTAATAATGGAAACAATCATTTAATTTTATTAACTTTTATACTTATTTCTGAAAATTTGCACGAATTGAAACAATATTCTAGAACTATCGGTGCTAGATAAGCACATGAGCAAATGCACACAGAAAAAATCTAAAAAAGTTTAAATTGGATTTTGTGTCACATTTTTTACTTGTGAGTAGTTATTCTTATAAGTTGAATGAAAAAAATGTTATTTGTCTAAAAAATATCATTATTTCTATTAAGGGATTAGTGATTTTCAATATTCTTTCAATTTGATTTTCACTAGGGAAAAAACTAAATGAAAGTCGTTTAAACATATAAACCAAAAAATCAATCAAATCAAACTCTTTTTATTTGAATTTCTTACGTATTTCTATAGTCACGTGAAATAGGAATTCATTAATTCAGTCTAACAAGAACTACAAGTAAAATTAATTACAATATAGAAAAAATTCCATTGTTTCACCAAACATTAAAAATCACATTTCAGGAAAAAAAATTGCGAAGAAATATTTCTGTGATACCAAAGACCCGAATAGTTTTAGTTTTTGTTTTTAAGGGAACATTCAAATTTAAGAGGGAACATTTTAAAAAATTATCCTTCATGACATCTGACATGATAATTTTGTATTTTACGTAGCGTCCTATGAATATTATTCCACGTAAAATGCATGTGTCTACTTGTTCGATCTTATATTAGCTCAAGTGTCTGCTTGTGCACACCCAAAGTTGGAGGACATAGATGTTAGTTTAGCAAGGTAAAATATATATTTATTGATTATGCCTAATTAATAGCAAGTCCAGTACTCATTACACCTCTTTAGATTTCCTCCAGTTCTGGATAGGTTTTCCATGAGATTAACTATCTTCTCTCCTTTTAAAGAGATCTTTGTTTCAATTTTCTTTTACTTTTTGAGTTATCCTTTGTCTTCTCGTCTTGTACATTGTGATTATACTGCTGGGTATATATGATTATTGAATATCAATTTTATACTTCTTTTCTATGGACAAGCAAAAGAACTTCTTAATCTATTACTTACTTTATTTATTAATTTTTAGTGATAACACCGAGTCTGATCCGACCTTTTCGATTCACAGTAATTAGTGAATGTACTTTTATCATTATCTCTATGTCTAATTTTTGCACTAAGAATACTATTCTTTTTACTTTTTATTTTCTATCCTTTCATTGAAGTTGTATTTATTTCCTTATTAGACCATTATAAAATGTGAGCTGCATCTATATCTTATCTCCAAGTGAGTTCTTGCCTTCAAATATACAATGCCCTTTTCATAAGTCATTTACTAGGGTATTTAAAGGACCTAGATGTGTGGGGAATCAAATAACCTAATCTAAACCTAGGATAATTTTCTTGGCTCATCTGAACTCTCGATTCCCGAGGATCACAACTGAGCTCTAAATTATCTCTTGCTTCAAGGCTCGCTTGTTTTTCTCATGAGGCGAGGATATTGAGTGAATTCCGCCTTGCTCCAATCATCATTTCATTACTTCAAATCAAACCAATATCCCTTAATTTTCATTGTGTTTATTCGACATACTTTCTACACATTAAAACTCATAATAATCTCAAAACATATGAGATAACGTTGTGACAATACAATTATAATCAAGATATATGAGGTGATAATGTACTAGAGATATCCACTTTTAGCTAAATATCAAGAATGCATAACAGTGAGTGTGAAAATGGTAAGATTGTTGCTAACTCAATTCGGTGCTCTATATTGATGTGTGTGTCATATTTTCACCATTTACCATAACTTGTATTATCACAATTACCTTTCATGACTAATTTGATTGTCTGGAAAGTGAAAGACCTACTGGGGGCATGGGGTTTTTAATTAGGATGAGGATGGCAATTGATGAGTTTAGTATATAATCAAAGAAGAAACAAACTATGTGTTTTTCATAAATGAGCAATTATTAAATGATTTATTTTATTAGTAGCAAGTTGTGTACTTGTACGTTTCCTTAGACTTCCTCTGGTTCTTGATAGATATCAAAAGATCTCTTTATTTAGTTATTGATATCTTTTCAGATAAAAATATCTTACTCCAATGGTTTTTACCTTTTTTTGCTCCCTATTATATTTACCTTTTCTCTTGTCCACAATCGTCATATTTCTTATGCTTTGTGACTCATTTGTTGTCTTCTCTTCTCGTAGATTGTGATTATTGTGATTGCTATATATGGTCATTGAATATCAATTTTGTATTTACTTTCTATGGACACGTAAGATATCATCATAACAAGTTACTTACCTTATTTTTCAGTTTTTGGTGATAACAATGTGTCTGATTCGACCTTTATGATTCATAGTAATTGGTGAATCTACTTCAATCATTATTTCTATATCTAGTTTTTTCACAATGATTAATATTTTCTTATCCTTTTATATATCTATGATTTCATTGAGGTGAAATTTAATTCCTTATTAGAACACAGTAAGGACCTAAAATGAAATCAAAACATAAACTTAAATAAAAGATAAATGTTTCAACAAACATAAAATGACCAGAAAACAAAAAAACAAACATACCACGATAACAAAACAAAGCAAACCAGCAAACTTAACATGACAATAAAACAAAACAACAAACTAAAGTTTCTTGAGATCTAAAGCCTAAGCTCTAAGTCAAGCTCCTCCTGATCAGTAATATTGGTGTTCTCGACCAATTGATTAGGACGGTTGGCAAACAAGTTATGATCCTGAATAAGCAGAGGAGAGATAGGTGCACGTGCAACATCACGAGTCACCTGAAGCACCATGGCTTGCTGCGGTTGGTACAAAACTGCCTGTGGGCGTCCACGACGTCTGTGAGGCCCGTAAAACACTTGATTCCTCAGACGGGGAATGTAAAAGCGTCCTTGGCCACGTACCACTGTTGGGGTCGACTTTCGTGTACCCAACTGACGGTAGAGGGCGGGCAGTTCAGTGGCTGGACAAAAAAACTTCTCATGAGGAGCACCTCTTATCCAAGTGCCCTGAGATTTGTGCTTATGTTGGTGTCCAGCGAGTCCTTGGCTCGAAGTGAACACATCGCGGCAGATAGCACACCTATAACACCAAAGTCCTTCAGTATTTTGTATGATGCCTTGGTGATTCATTCCGCTTGTTAGTGGTTGTTGTTGCATTTTTCCTAAAAGGATTTTTTTTTTAAAGAAATTGAGAAATGATTTAGTGAGGAGTTGAAGAAAAGCCCGTCGATATTTATAGTAGCAGAATTTATTATAATATAATTACAATGTATGCATGAGAAGGAAAGCAATTAATTGTATTAATTACTAATAATGGGTAATTCTAGATATTTCATATAAAACAACTCAATTTTGACCTGTTTTAGATTTTTAACATCACAAATGTAATAGTTTTCCCGCTTCCTCTTCTTTTTCTCTCTTTTGCTTACTTCTTCGCATTAATATTGTTTTCTGTTTTTCTGAAAGAAAGATGAGTTTATTAGAATATGTACAATAAGATAATAAATATATCACAATCTATTCTTTTCCTTTTTTAATAATGGAAAAAATCATTTAATTTTATTAACTTTTATATTTATTTCTGAGAATCTGCATGAATTGAAACAAAATTCTAGAACTATCAATGCTAGATAGGCACATGAGCAAATGCACGCAGAAAAAATCTAAAAAAGTTTAAATTGGATTTTTTGTCACATTCATTACTTGTGAGTAGTTATTCTTATAAGTTGAATAAAAAAATTGTTATTCGTCTAAAAAAATATCATTATTTCTATTTAGGGATTAGTGATTTTTAATATTCTTTCAATTTGATTTTAACTAGGGAAAAAACTAAATAAAATCCGTTTAATCAAATAAACCAAAAAATCAATCAAATCAAACTCTTTTTATTTGAATTTCTTACGTTTTTTATAGTCACGTGAAATATGAATTCATTAATTCAGTCAAACAAGAACTACAAGTAAAATTTATTATAATATACAAAAAAATCATTGTTCCACCAAACACTAAAAATCATATTTCAAAAAAATATTTTGCAAATAAATATTTCTATGATACCAAAGACTCGAATAGTTTTAGTTTTCGTTTGTAAGGGAACATTTTAAAAACAATTTATCCTACATGACATCTGACATGACAATTTTGTATTCTACGTAGCGTCCTATGTGTATTATGTCACGTAGGATGCATGTGTCTACTTGTTCAATCTTATATTAGTTTAAATGTCTGCTTGTGCACACCCAAAGTTGGAGGACATAGATGTCAGCTAAAGCGAGTAAAAAATATATATGTATGTATTATGCCTAATTCTTGATAGGTTTTCCATGAGATCAATGATCTTTTGTCTTTTTAAAGAGATATTTGCTTCAATTTTCTTTTACTTTTTGTGGTATCCTTCGTCTTCTCTTCTTTTACATTGTGATTATACTGTTGGCTATATATGATCATTGAATATCAATTTTATACTTCTTTTCTATGGACAAGTAAGAGATCTTCCTAATCTATTACCTACTTTGTTTATTAATATTTAGTAATAACAATGAGTCTGATCCGACCTTTCTGATTCACAGTAATTAGTGAATGTACTTTTATCATTATCTCTATGTCTAATTTTTACACAAAGAATAATATTATTTTTGACCTTTATTTTCTATGCTAATAAGCATAAGGCGATAGCAAAGCAAAACAACAAATTGAAGTTAATTAAGAGCTAAAGCCTAATATTTAAGTCAAGCTCCTCCATATCGGCAATACTAATGCTCCCGATTGATGAATTGATTGAATTAATAAGGTCGGGGGTCAATACAATATTTAGATTTGACTGGATCCCATAAGAAATCCTTGGATTAAGATGGCGGCAAACAAGTCAACCTCCTCAATACGAAAATTCTATGGAACCGGTTTTTATTTCTTAAAGAAAAACTAACCAAAACATTTTCTTATCCCTTATTTATTTCGACTAGTCTCTGGGCACGTGTGTTGCACGTTTATTCCATATCAATACATGTGTATAATGAATAATATCAAATCTAAATGTAAAATCATTAGATATCTTTGAGCATGTAAAGTTGAAGAACTACATTCTAATTAAGTACAATGTGTAATGAGATTACCTATTACTTTCTTATAGATGATGTTCTTAATGTATGTTTCACTTCATTCTGATATTTAATTCAGTTGTTCTATCATGATCAAGACCCTTAGTATTCGTGTAATTTCTAATTCACTATATGTAAGTGCATTGCACATATTATATTGTGTGAATTGTTAAAAAGTTTATGTATGCCAAGACAACAAAATAATAATAGCGTAAAATAAAATTCAAATCATATTCCTAGAGAAATACATAATTTCACATTAAAATATGTATTCTAAATGATCAAAATCACTATTTAGACGGTAACTTATTTGTACCAATTAGAGGTGTATGCATCTACATCAATGACATTACAAAAGATAATTATTGAGAGAACAAGAAAAATACAGTGTTTCAAAGTGAAAAGTAAATTAGCACTTTTGTATAAGGCCGCTGGTCACCACAAATGTATGTCCTGGAGGTAGAGGAGGGAGAACAATAGGCCCATCTGATCCAACCGCATCATAGTCAACCCTGTAGTTATCCCGAAACCTTGGAGCTGTCAGATTTTGTACCCTTTCTGCATTTCCGATTAAATTACCACCATGAACCTAAGCGGGCACATTAACAACCCCAGGAGGCTGCAATTCAACTCCATCTCCTAGACCTCTCCGGTTGGATTGTTGTGTACCCCTTGATGATTCATTTCCCTCAGAGTTCTTCTCAATTCAAGATCGTAGGGGGTCAAGGGTTCACCTCGACTCCGTGTACTTGGCATACACTAGAATTGAAACTTGTAGAAAATAACAACAAAACAAAAACGTAAAATAAGGAAATACTTGACTAAAGTTCAATAATGTAGTTAAACTTAATCTAAAAGCCGTATTCCCCGGTAACGGCGCAAAAATTTGATACGCTCAAATTACACCTCTCTTAAAGAAGCATAAGCGATCGTTATCAAGTAAAGAACCCAACTTGTAGGTTGGGGTCGATCCCACGAGTAATATGGTTTAGACTTAAACTTAACTCACAATTATCTCTTTTTAGTCAAACTATTTCTGAGAAAAGTAAACAGGGGGTTTTTGTAAATAGAGTAACAGATTGTTGATTTGAATCAATAAGTAACAAGTAAGCAAGATTCACAGTTTGAGATATCAATATAAGATGGAAACTAGGGCATATGTGTTCCCCACGAGCTCTTAACGTATTAATCCTAATAATAGTAATCCCATCCTAGTGTTTGACATGCAAGGCTGATAAGTTATGTATCCCTACATGATTGGTAATCTTAGCAGAGACTTTCACTCGCGACTTGGTAAATCTACGAATGTGTGCTTTACTAACCCTTACCTTCACCCCAGATTAGTCATCGTGTCAATTTAGTTGGGTTTTCACCCTCACTTCGATTGATTAAAGTCAGACTATTAGATAACAACAAATTCTTAACCAAATATCTATTGTTTAATATTTTTCTCATTCGTTACCCCTTTGGTAAGGCAAGTAGGAACGAGGCGAGTTCTAACGTTGGCCACCGTTAAAAAGACTTCTAAACGAAAGGATTAACAATACATGCATAAACACTATTCAAGAATTACTTAGTTATTATTCATACATTGTTAATTGCTCATGGTTCCCACAACCCTTGTTGTGGATTTAGCTACTCATGCTTGAGAGTTCACAATTCATAATTAGGTTAAAAGAGTTCATGAACTTACAATGAGAATAGATGAAAACCAAAATCTTGAATTAAAATTCAAAGTGAAATTTGCATAAACCAACTTTCGGAAATTAAAGTGCTAAGTGTTTGCAAATAAATCCAAAAGACCAAAAACTAAAATTATACCATAATGTCTAACTCTTAAAAACAGAAATAAAAACTAATACTTATAGTCCACAAATCCTAAACCAAGTAGGAAACAAAATAAGGAAATAACTGCTTAGACGTGATTTCAATCACCGACACAACCTACGGACTGTGGATCAACCTATGTTCTATGGTCTCCCTCCGTAGATCAACACTTGGAAATTATTCCAGGGCCTTCAGACGATGGTTGGACCTATGGTCCGTGGACTGGACTGTGGTCCGTCACTTGCCTCCATGGTTCAAGTACTTGAACTTCAACTTTCTGATCACAAACGATGGATCTACAAGACGGCCTGTCATTCTATTTACGGGGAGTCGATGGCCTCACTTGGTCAGAATTCCTTGAACAATCATCTACGTTGCATCACCTACAGCCTGTCAACAGACCTACGATCCGTGGTTGGCTCCGTCACTGGCCACTTCTGCAATTTTCAACTCTTATATCAATCCACCGCATCCGAACCTATTTCCTGCAAGAATTACACAAAAACCATCATATCTAATAACAAAATTCTTAAGGCTCACACAAAACTCGAAATGAAATGCATCAAAAATACCGTAAAATCACGGTATATCAGTTTCTCAGTTTCTAGTGATAACACTGAGCACTGTATGGTTCACTGTAATTAGTGAATCTACTTCTATCACTATCACTATGTGTAGTTTTGTTTCAAAGAATATTTTCTTTCCTTTCTATTTTCTATGCATCCATTGCAATGATTTAATTCTTTATCAGACTGTAGTAAATATTCTTTGACTTTCTTTCCATCATTATGTGATCATTGGTTACTGCTCCGTGATATTTCTTTTTCTTGCTGGAGGAACATCTCCCCATTCTCTTAAGACCATTGCTTGAATTTAACACTAAAGTTAAACAATGTCCTGTTAGCGAGTATGTACGGTTTCACTTTATCCGTTGACCTTATGCTTTAACAATTTCGTTATTTATGGGAGCTACCTTTAAGTTGCTCCTTAGGTTTTTATATTCATTTTATTTGTTTATGTGGACACACTCATCATGCTGTCATAGTAACATGTGTTGGCTTAAACTTATTGTAGCACATACTCTCATCATGTTGTCACAGGTACATGTGTTGACTTAAACTAAATGTAAAAATAATATATTGGATGAACCTTGGATATACGATTAAGAGTACAGACCGTACAAATTCCTATGGTCGGTATCCCAGGCTCGTAAAAAGGAGAATGGACTTAAGGAAATTTTTTACCATGAGTTGCACTGAAGTGACCTACAGGTCATTGATCGTTCAATGGGTCGTAGACCCTAGCTCGTGGAATTTTTTCTAGAAGTTGGTCTCCAGTAGTCTTTCTATGGTTGACCAGTACAATATGTAGAAGCCTGTACGGACCGTACATGTAACACCTTGAAATCTAGTAGGCTAAGCTAGGGGATAAGTGTAAGGCATGAACTAGTGATTTGGGCCTTGGCACCCCCCATCAGTGCCCACACGAGTCGTGAAGGGCTCCACGGCTCGTGGTGGTGCCCATGATGCCTAGAAAATAGCTAAGGAATGATACCTACCTCTCACGAGAGCCTAGACAGCTCATGGTGGCCACCACAGATCGTGGTGGCACTCGTGGTGGTGAGGCAGTAGCTTCACAAGGTTGCCCAAAAAAGGACCCTCCCCACGAGCCACTAGACGGCTCGTGAAGGCCACCACGGGTCGTGGGAGGGGTTGTGGTGAAGACTTAGTTTTTAGGGAGTTAAGTGGTGGCATATTAGGACACTGGTCAATGGCCATGGGCATCACAACTGCCCGTGAAGCCCCACACGAACCGTGAAGGGTTTTCATTAGACTTATAGTGTAGGGTCAACTTGAAACGATCATATCTTATAGCACAAAATAAATAGGTGGACCATGACCTATCAAATTAAAGGTCTCTGAATCCTCTTTCCAACGCCACAGAGTTTGCCCAATTTCCATCTCGGAGTAAAAATTTATGCCCGAAATAGTGAAGCACTATCAGGATGAAATTCTTCACGACCCGTTTGACGGGCCGTGGTGGTCATGACGACCCGTTGTGAGCTTCCAGTGAGCCAATTCGGCAGTTTTTAAGTCAGGGGTTATTCGGTCTTTTCTCAATTGTTTTAACTCAAAGCTATGCCATTTTTCCCAAGCTTAGGACCCCTATATAATTCATTTTAACCCCAAAACTCACCCATTCAAGTCATTATTTCCAAAACCCAAAAGAAATCCCAAAGTCTTCCTCTCAAATATTTCTCTCTCTAGAACTTGAAGAAGAAGAAAGAGTTGGAGCTAGGATCAAGGTCAAGTCTCTATTCCTCAAACATTTGTGGGCTTTGTGATTAAGGTATGATGGATTTTCATCCATGGAATCCTTTCATCCATGGAGCCCCTATAATTTCCCCAATTTAGAAGAAAAATTCCCTAATTCTAGTTAGGGTTTCTTCTAATGTTATGGGTTTTGATCCAAAGGAGTGTATTATGATTGAATTGATAAAATTACATGTATGGATTTACATGTACCCATTCCTAACCCATGTCTAGAAAGATGAAATTGATTTAAGTGGGTCTTATGCCATGAAAGGGGAAATTGAGGATTTAGAGGTAGTCTTCTAGGATTGATGAGATACATTGTAGATTGCTTGAGTCTAAAGTATATAGATATGGATTGAATGAGATTAAAGTATACATGATGAATTATGACTTGTAGGCTTTGAGATTAGAATTGTCTTGAGACTAAGACATGTATGATGAATGATGATTAGTTGGGCTTTGAGAGTAAAGCTGACATGACGAACTATAATTATTAGGGCTTTGAGAGTAAAGCTTATATTATGAATGTATGTATGTATGAATGTGAAAGGTTTTCTCACATAGAATGATTCTAGATTGAAAGTCTTGCTCACCTAAAATGAATCTAAGTCAAATGACTATGATTCGATAAGGCTTGAGGTGATTTCCCAAGACCTTCATATGAGAGGGATATGAGGTGATTTCTCATATTCCTAAGTTAGAAAACATGAGGTGATTACCCATGTTAAGTGATGATGAACATGAGGTGATTATCCATGTCATGTGATGATGAATGTGAGGTGACTACCCTTATTATATCTTTAAGAATCAAGGCAAGAGGTGAATACCCATTAGCCTTTATACTAAGGATATGGAGGCATGTACCTATGATCCTTATAAAATGATGTGGAGGCAAATACCTATGTCATATCATGTTGATTATTGAGGTGAATACCTATGACCCTTATAAAATGATGTGGAGGCAAATACCTATGTCATATCATGTTGATTATGGAGGTGAATACCTATGACTCTTATAAAATGATGTGGAGGCAAATACATGTATCATATAGTGTAGGACCTAGAGGTGAATACCTATGATCCTTATAAAATGATATGGAGGTGAATACTTATATCATATAGTGTAGGACATGGAGGCGAATACCTATGATCCTTATAAAATGATGTGGATGTGAATACCTATATCATATAGTGTTGGGCATGGAGGCGAATAACTATGATTCCCTAAAATGGACATGGAACTAAATACCTATGACCATATAAGTAAGACAAGAGGGGACTACCCATTAGCCTTTATAGGAAAGCAAGGATGTGATTCCCCATGTCTATAAAAGATAAACTAAAGATGGGAATAATGAGTGATGAGCTTTGATGATGGCCTAAGGTTGCCTACTATTATGAGTAAGACTAGTGGAGGATTACCCATGTCTTGGATAAGTATGATTTGAGGTTACTTCAATGAGGTATCGTAAGTATGTTAAAAGTTGAGGATTTTATGTTATGTAGCTTGATTAGTTTGGATTGTTGCTTGAGTGGCTTTCCATGAGATGTATGACTAGAGGTGATGACCCAAGTCTAGATTTAATGATAAGTTGAGGTTACTTGAGATGTATTCCTCCTTTATTATGATGATGTATGTGCATTAATTATGCTTATGACTTATGTTGTTATCTCTTATGTTTATGGACTATGTCTTATGTTGACTAATGCTTATGCTATGCTTATGTTGATGATTTATGCTAGCCATCATATTTAGTACATCTTTGTACTAACACATACTCTTGCCTATATTTCTTATACAAATGTAGGGTCCGGCGATATTGATTCTCATCTGCGTGGCTAGGATCATAGTAGAGCAAGATTTGAAGATTGGTGAGTCCTCATAGCTTTGGAGGATTTGACCACCATGTCCTTATGTCTTTCATTTTATGTTTAGAACTATTGTATGGGTTGTGTCCCAAAGATATTCATGTTTTAGATAGTTTGAGAAAAAGGTATTAGACTTCCGCTCGTTTTATAAAGACTTTGATGCTATTGAAATTGTTTTGAATTTCTGCTAAATTCTGTTATCTTATGTTATGAAAGCTATGTGGCTTGTATGAGGCCTCTCGGGGTTTTATACGCCATGTTGCATCTAGGGTGTACCCCTGGGTCATGACAGTACATGGTTCCCGTAGAAGTGATCCGAAAGTTTTTAAGTGAGGTTAGTTCAGCGTTTCCCACCCCTTCTAAGTATAAACCCCAACATTTTTACACCTAATTAAGGTTATCATTAGTTTAGTTTGACCCTAAATCTGTCATTAACACTTCCAGGACTTACAGCAAGGATCCAAGCGGAGAAAGCTAGGGTTTTTAAGTGTTTCTTAAAGTTTTTCAAGTTTCCTCAAGAACTTTGTTCTTCCAAGTATGTAAGGCAATTCATAGTGTTAGACTAAGTTCGTCCTCACGCCCTACATCTAAATTCAGTCAGGAAGAATGAAATCCAGTGTTCTACCCAAATTTCCATGAAATTCTAAATCTAAATTGTGTTCTTATTTCGAATCTTGATTTTTTAATTATGAGATTATAATACTTTATGCATTCAGATTCTTGCTGCACGACTCTAAGCATGACTTAGGGGTAACATGGCATATAGGACCCCGAGAGACCTTACACAAGTCACTTAGCATACATAAATAAGATAATAGAACTAATGAGTTTAAAAAGACATTTTTTTATCATAAAAGGATTTGTCCAAAAACAAAGCGGAAGTTTACAGTCTCAAAGCCATCTAGTATATCAAGAGTGATCGGGACGTAACCCATACATCACATACAATATCTGAAAATTAAAGACAATAGGAAATGAAAGCTTAGTCTTGAGACCATGGGGGCTCACCAATATTCAATTCTACTAAATGATCCCTAGCTAGGGAGATGCGAAACAAAAGCGACGGACCCTATATTTTTGGAAGAATGTAGGCAAGAGTATGTGTTAGTACAAATATGTACCAAGTATGATAGCAATGCATGAAAGTATGAAATCATGTTAAAAGGACCTTTTGTGATATGCAATGACCAAGCTAAATCATGAGATAAAAGGAGAAAACATCAACCATAAAACATAGTCAATGAAATGCTTAATTCTCTAAAATATTTGTGAGATACTTCTAGAAGTAACCTTAGTTCATTCTTGTGAGAGATTTAACTTTGACCGACTTTTAAGACCATGTGAGCTATTAACATGGAATCTGGTGTCTACTCCACACCGAAAATGGGTGTCCTACTTGCCAAGGTAAGACCATGAGCTTCTAGCTTATGTGGATCCACTAGCTAATGTCTATCTAAGACAATCATCCTATGAGGGTACATAGGTATGGGATAAGGAGGTTTCTACTGGAAACCCGGCCTCTACTAACGGGACACCTTCCATATCAATATCCGTTCGGTGCTTAGCATAAATCCTACAATAGTTATCTTAACTTGTCTTTTATTAAAAGGCATGGGTAATCGTCATTTGCCTTATCATCCATGGAAGGCACATTAATTAGCCAATCCAAGCTAGGTTTCATTATAATAGCTCCTAAATCTTGTTTCAAAGTTTAGTTGAGAAAAGATTTCAACCCTAAGAATCCTTCATGTGAGAAAACCCTTCCATAATCATGCTTTCTTCTGTATGTGAGAAATCCTTTGACAACAATAACAACAACATGGATGCTTCACTCTTAAAGCAACTTAAATCATTTTCATCAATTTGATAAAGAACATGCATATCTTCATAAATTCATCTTTCATAGTTTAAAACCCACATCATATCATCATGGCTTAGAAAACGTGAGGTATCCATGGGTTCATGGGGATTCAACTTAAAAACATGGAATTATCTCAATTCATGCGTCATAGTTCATCAAATAATCAATTAAATCAACATTGAATGGAACCCATGACATGGAATAAAACCCTAACTTTCATTGGAGATTTTGAACTTGTTGATACGCTCAAATTACACCTCCCTAAAGAAGTATAAGAGATCGCTATCAAGTAAAGAACCCAACTTGGAGGTTGGGGTTGATCCCACGTAATATGGTTTAGACTTAAACTCAACTTACAATTATATTCATTTAGCCAACATATTTCCGAAACAAGTAAGTGAAAGGGGGGGGGGGGGATTTGTGAAACAAATAATTGAGTGTTGTCAAGTGACAAGTGAGCAGGATTCAAACTTTGTTGTTTATCAATGAGAGAAAGTAACTAGGGTGTACGTGTCCCCGATAAGCTCATAACGCGGTAATCCTAGTAATAGTAATCCTTTTCCTAGTGTATTACATGCAAAGTGATAAGTTTGGTATCTCTAATTCCTTGGTCCGGCAACTAGAGAATTTCACCCCGCACCTTGGTCCGGCTACGTGTGTATAATTTACTAACCCTTACCTTTACCTTATATTAGACATCACATCAATGTATGTATTAGTTTTCACCCTCGCACCAATTGACATTAGACTATTAGATAGTATCACACTAAATCTATGTTGATAATTCTTTTCTTATTAACTACCTCCTTGGTCCGGCAAGTAGCAACAAGGCGAGTTCTAACACGTGCACTCATTAAAAAGACTTCTAAACGAAAGAATTATCAATGCATGCAATAACACGATGCAAGAATTACTTAATTACTATTCATACTTTGTTAATCGCTCATGGTTCCCACAACCCTAGTTGTGGATTTAGTTACCCATAATAGCAAGAACACAATTCATATTTTTAGATGAAGAAATCATGAACTTACGTAATGAGAAGAATAAACCCAGAATCTCAACTTGAATTTCAAAGTCAAAATCTTCAAAACGAACCTAGAAAATCAAGATTTTGCTAAAATTGCAAGTTAATCTCCACGGCCAAAAACTAGAACTAAATTAATAATGTCTAACCCCCAAAAATGAGGTTTACATGCCCTATATATAGAAAAACAAGTCCCAACTAAAAAGGAAACGAAATAAGGAAATAAAGTGTCTGGACGCGGTTGCAGTTAATGATATTAACCTGTGGACTGACCTACGGTCCGTAGGTCCCTTCCGTGGTTTGGGACTTAGGCAATTTTTCCGAAGCTTGGAACTCCAACTCTCAGTACCGAATGACGGCTCAACAACACGGACTGTGACTCGATCCACTATCCGTGGATCCTCCTCCGTAGTCTCATACTTAGTTTGATAAAAATCAGGTACTGGAACACCTTCTCTGAATCAGTTGACGGACCTGTAGGACGGATCGTAGGTCGAACTACGGTCCATCGATCATGGTCGTGGTTCCACAAATGGTCAAGAATTCCCTGATTATTTCTTCAAGCCATTCCCATCAATCTACGCCCTGCACCTACGGATCATGATTGGACCTACGGTCCGTAGGTGGCTTTTTCTGCAACATTTCTTTAGCTGTCTCCTAGCTCCCACGTTCGAACATATTTCCTGCAAACAGGATAAAAACACATTAATACCACTACAAAATGGTCCTAGACACACACAACTCTTAAGTGAAATGTATTAAAAATATCGTAAACTCACGGTATATCAACACCTTCAATTTAAATTCGTTGTTTGTCCTCAAGCGACGCACTATGACTCTATACGAAACTTGTGTAGAAGCAAGCATTCAAGCACAAACAATCACATGGTTCTCTATCCCGACTCTCTTTTTGAGTGCAAATCTTCTCTCTTAAACTCAACAAGCTAACTCATGTAGATCAAAATATGAAAAAGATCGACCAATCAACACACAACATACACTGTTTTGGTATCACCAAGGTACCAACTTTCCGACAATGTAACTAGTGCCTTTACTTCAAACAAAATCCCTTTTTCACACAATGAATATGATTTTGAGTACAAGGATTCATTCAACACTCACGCTCAGAAGTAATTTTAAGTACAGTTAGTGCTCAATACTATAGGCTTGCCCTTGTTTTCACTACTTAGATTTTCCAAACTAGTTGCTAGGATCACTATAGGACTTTTCTTAGCTTGTAACGTAGGCTTGGTGTCGGGTGTGGTACATTTATGTACTTTTTAGTGACTTTTTGCCCTCCTTGACATTATATTGTCTATTTACCTCTTCCTTGACCTATTTTTGGCAACTTTTCATCTCAATTTCTTTCCCTTATCTCTTTTCAACCAAGGATGCGACTTTTGACTTTTTGACTCTTATTTCTCATTTTCTTCTTTTTCTTTTACTTTCTTTTCTTTTATTGCTTTTCACACTTTTCTTTTGCTTCTTTTGCACAAAATCGCATCCTCTTTCATACTTTATCCTCTTTTCAACACGAAACTCTTTTGATACCCTTTTCCATTTGGTTTCCTTTTTTATAGCCACCCTCAACTTATGCATTTTGCATTAGTTGAGGTGCACAATATCCGATATCGAACCAGAGCCAAGATCAAGGTAACTTTTTGGGCTTAGCCACCCTCAACTTGGGCTTTTGGCCTAAGTCAAGGTGCACATATCCAAGGAGGGACCGGGGCCAAGACAATGTTTTTAAGGGAAGGGGATTTAGGTGAATCAAAAGAATTGGTCAATTTTAGGCTCAAACATTTGGATCAAAAGGGAATAATGCTACCATTTGGTTAGATCATTTTAGGCTTAAGTGGACTAATTTGAACAATGGCCTATGATCATTTCCTAACTTCTAGCCTAGATTATCCTAGCAGGACTAACGGGGCAAGTTCTAGATTGGCACAAAACTGTCTGAACAATCAACCTTTCTCACACACTCTTGGCAAATAGTTTCACTACCAGATTATCAGATTACCCATTTCAAGTTTTATCTCAAGTCATGAGATCAAGTTGGTTCATTTTCATACTCAGAGCCAACACATTCAACTCATTCTAGCCTACAGATTTTAGCACATATCACAAATTTTGGACGGGTATCATTTTTCATTCTTAATTATGCCATCATGCTTCATTCTTTCTCATACTTCTACACATACACTCCTAACACATGCCAGTTCAACAGAAATTAAAAACAGTCTCTTGGGGAAAAAGACACAGGCTAGAAAACCCCAAGAGAGGATTATGAGTTGGGTTACTCATACTTCACCCTATTACTCACAATTCATTTACCCCACCCCCAACAAAATAGAGTGCAATTGTCCCCCAATGCACAAAAAGTAAAGTTTAAAGGATTGGGTTAAGCAAACCTATGGCGCATAGCGCCGAAGACTCATAAACAAACAGGTGGTCCGGTTTCTCGAAGCCCACTCGAACAACACTTGGGTCACCATCAGTAGTTCCCACATCATCTATCATAGCACCCTCAGTTGCTATCAATTGCTCTTACCGCACCATCAGTGGTGCTCACATCATCTCGCACAGTGGCCTCAGTGGTGGGCCTAGAAATCGAGGCTCCAAGAGTACTCTCACGAACCCTCTTCTGGTGCAATTCCTCATCCACAATGGAGGCTCTCCTAGCTTGCTCATTCTGTTGGCGCTCCCGCTTCTTTGTCGAGCATCATCAATAGTGTCGAAATGTGACTAGAGTGGTGCCTCTTCCCACGAGCACGGGTGGGCTCGGGCTGTGCTACGTCATCTATGAATAAAGCATCAAGCATTGTATCATCAACTAATGCAGTGCGTGCAGACTCTGGCTCATCTGTAGGTGGGGCAAAGATGGCATTAAGGTCGACCCAGAGACTGTCTAGTTCAGTTCGGAAAGAGGAAAGATATGTAGCAGGGGCTGGTCGCTCGAGGACTCTCAACTCGAATGCATCAAGGCGCTTATGAACGACCTGGACCTTCTGGTCGATCATAGTCTCCATCTTCCGCTCCATCCTAATCTCGGACTCTGCAATAGACCATTGCATCCATGGCTTCACATGATGGAGCAGCGTGGCCATCTGAGCCTCTAATTTCTGAACTCGAGCTAAGGGCACAATTGCAGCTACTGAAGACGAGGTGGCTCTGGATGAGCTAGGGGCCCGACTGGTGGCCTGAGATGGGGAGCATCATCAGTGTGGGTTGGAGAAGTAGGTTCCTCAACCTGCAACTACTCCACATAAGCTACTAAATTTGCTCCTAATGGCGGCACCTAGATCTGTAGACCACGTCGTGGGGTAGTTACATTGGCCTCATCCCGAATAAGGCCAAAGTCAAGGGTTTCGATCGCCTGCACCAATTTGTCACAATGCCAGATAGGCACCCTAGTATCCCTGCACACCTGAAAAATCATACACGGGAAGGTAAAGTAGTGGTAGACCATATCACCCTCTCATGTATCTCTGCCAAAAGCATGAGGGAAAAATCGATCTCGAACCCAGCTACCAAAGCCGCAACCATCACCGCTCTATCCCAAGTAAGCGTATTATCGGCCTTAGTGGGTGAGACCCTGTTCCGAACCAAAAGCCAGAAGAACTTGGCTACCAATGTAAGAGTGGCCTTCTTGATGTTTAAGCCCAGGGTGGTGACCTACTCTGCTCGATCTCCGTCAGTAGCAATGTATTGTGACAGCCAATGTAATACAGTCTCCCTTTTCTCTGCACTTCGCTGGAACTCCCCGCTCAGCACGATGTCCCATCTGTAGTCAAACTCAGCCGTATTGAGTATCCAAGTGTGGCCAGGGCCATATAGGAAACGGCGGATGGTGTTCTCAGATATATCCATAGAAAACCCACGCACTAGTGTTGCTGTGAGTGCGGCCTGGGCTCTGGGCTTGGCATTCTTGTGAATAGAGCCTTGGAGAGTGGCAGCGTAGAAAGCATAAAACTCCCTTACTATCTCCTCGTTATAAGTCCAGGGGTGCCGAGCCGTCCACTCACATATACGTTGCTGAAAGAGCCGGTGGATGTCGGGTATGGTGTGGAGGCTCACCATGAGAACTCTGCGCTCATTTGTGATAACCCGAGCCATCTTCTCTTTTTCATTTAACATCCTGGCATCCCTGTAGATCTGCCATTGACCCTCAACACACCATCTAGTAGGCTCCTCTGAAACCGGAGCAGGGTCTGTGTTTGGTGGCACTGGAACCTCCCCCGAACTAGTAGCCTCATCAGACGAGACGGCCTGGCCATGTGAACTTAAGCCTGTTGCAGAGCCAGAAGCAGACCTTGAAGCAGAGGCGGACTCAGAACCAGAAGCAGGACCAGCCGGTGATCCGATCAGTGTATCCTCCTCATCAGACTGGGAGGCAGTGACTACATCGGGAACCACCTGCTTGGATTGATTCTGGGTAGTCTTGGATTGGTGCCGTTTATTTGGATCTACCCTTGATGGCTAGAACTTTCTTCGAGGCCATGGTACCTCTGGAGGGAGAATTAGTACCTAAATAAACTAAAAACACACTCGAATTTTTTTTAGAACAAAGAACGAACCAAACGAAAAACTAATGGAGAAATGAGGGAATTTAGGAAAGAGGAGAGTGAATTGGGACAATAGGGAAATGGAAGAGGAGTGATTTATGTGATATGGGAATAATATGAAGGGATTTTAGGAGATGAGAGATTTTAAAATGGTTGGGGGGAGTTTTTGGTAATGCAGGGATGTTTAAAAAATGAGGGGTTTTATTAAAAAGGGATCCGGGTCGGGTCAGGCAGAAACTAGGGTTTGGACCCACGAGACCCTGTCTACGGTCCGTGGGTTGACCTACAGATCGTAGATGAGGCCCGTAGGTCACTTTCTTACTTAGAAAAATTAGAGATCTTACCTGGGGTCTACGGATACCATTCACGGTCCGTGGTATGACCCACGGATCGTCAATGGTCTCCGTAGATCTCAACACCACACATTTTCTGCAGATTTTGCTTTTCAACCCTGCACATGTAGCAACTGTTAGGCCTTTCTTTTCACATTTTCTGAACACTTTTTAGATACAAACCCTATGCTATATCTATCCAATACTAAAACAAAATAAAGCACATATCTAAAGAAATACAGAAAAGCAAATAAACAAAGAAAACTACTAAACCGAAAAGAAAAACTTATAGTTGGCTAGATTTTACATCTTGGGTTGCCTCCCAAGCAGCTCTTGATTTAACGTCACGGCACGATGCAGGCCTCTTGATTACTCATACTTTATCAAGATAGTAGGTCTCAACAACTTCTTGCACACTTTCCATGTTTCCAAGATAGACCTTGATCCTTTGCCCATTTACCTGGAACCTTGTTCCCTCATTGTTCTCAAGCTCGACCGCTCCATGTGGGAGCACTCGTGTGACTAAGAATGGCCTGGTCCATTTGGACTTGAGCTTGCCCGGAAATAAGCGCAACCTAGAGTTGAATAGAAGCACAAGATCACCCACAACAAATTCTCGCTTTTTAATCATTTGATCATGATACTTCTTCATATTCTCCTTGTACAAGGCTAAAATTTCATAAGCTCTTAGGAGAAACTCATCAAGCACATTCAAGTCACTCATCCTCTAATTTGATGTGGCGCCCCAATCCAAATTTAGCTTCTTTAGTGCCTACATAGCCTTATGCTCTAATTCTACCAGCAAATGGCAGGACTTCCCATATAGAAGTTGGTAGGGGGACATACCTATGGGAGTCTTGAATGCGGTGCGACAGACCCATAGAGCATCATCAAGCTTCCTTGACCAATCAATTCTATTTGCATTCACAGTCTTTGCCAAAATTTGTTTGATCTCTCTGTTGGACACTTCCACTTATCCACTAGACTGTGGATTGTAAGAAGTGGCTACATTGTGGCGGACGCCATATTTCTCAAGTAATGCATTGAACAACTTATTACAATAGCGGGAACCTCCATCGCTGATAATCTCCCTAGGTGTACCAAATCTGGAGAAGATGTTCTTTTTCAAGAATGCGATGACACTTTTACCTTCATTGTGGGAAGCGCAATTGGTTCCACCTACTTCGACACATAATCAACTCCAACAAGAATATACTTCATCCCATGTGAACTCACAAACATACCCATAAAATCAATGCCCCATACATCAAACAACTCTATCACCAATATAGGATTCATAGGAAGCTCTTGCCTCTTTGAAATCCCTCCTTCTCTTTGGCAACGATCACAAAACTTGGCAAAATCATGAGCATCTTGGTGGATGGTAGGGCAGTAATACCCACACTGCAAAATTTTATGCGCAGTCTGATACCACTATGATGCCCACCAACAGGCGATGAATGGCAGGCCTCTAGTATACTCAACATCTCGACCTCGGGCACATAACGATGAATAATCCCATCAGCACAACTACGATACAAGTAAGGCTCATCCCAAAAGAACTTCTTCACATCATGCATAAACTTTTTTCCTTTGGTGAAAAGACAAATCTGATGGCACCAGATCACTTGACAAGTAGTTAGTAAAGTCTGTGAACCAAGAAATCAGATCATGAGAAGCAGCCAATACATGTTCATCTGGAAAAGCATCATTAATTTCAGCCCTATCACCAAGCTTGAGCATAGCTCTTCCTCCAATCTGGACAAGTGATCGGCAACCTGCTTTTCTGTCTCCTTTCTATATTTCACCACAAAGCCGAACTCTTCCAGCAACAACAGTTTTGCATCCTTCTTAGCCATCAAATACCCCAATGCAGAATGGTCAGTATGCACAATGACCTTAGTACCAAGCAAGTAGGATTGAAATTTCTCGAATGCCAAAACCACTGCAAAAAGCTCACATTCAGTTACTGTATAGTTCTTTTGAGCCACATTTAGAGCTTTCCTAACATAGTAAATAGGATGAAGAATCTTCTCTCGCCTCTGTCCCAATACCACACCAAGTGCCACTCCACTCGCGTCACACATCACTTCAAATGGTTGCCCCCAATTCGGTGAAATAATGATAGGTGCAGTAACTAACTTATCCTTCCTCTCTCCAAATTCTCTCAGACAAGCATCATCAAAATCAAACTTATACTCCTTTCCGAGCAGTTTGCACAATGGATGTGCAATTTTGGAGAAATCCTTGATGAATCTTCTATAGAAACCTGCATGCCCAAGAAAACTTCTAACACGTTTAACAGAGATAGGTGGTGAAAGCTTTTCTATTACCTTAACTTTCGCTCTATCAAACTTAACACCCTTCTCAGAAATCCGATGACCTAGAAATATCCCTTCCTTCACCATGAAGTGGCACTTCTCCCAATTGAGCACAAGATTGCACTCTTCACACCTTTTAAGCACCTCAGCCAAATGGTCCAGACAATGATCAAAGGAGTCACCTACCACAGAGAAATCATCCATAAATACCTTAATAGTGTCCTCCACCATATCAGAAAATATCAACATCATACAATGCCAGAAGGTCGTTGGGGCATTACACAACCCAAATGGCATCCTTTTAAAGGAGAAAGTCCCATAAGGGAAAGTGAAGGGAGGTGTAATTTTAGCAACTAATTTTGAGAGTCTAAGCAGTGAAAATAAGGGCAATCCTATGGTATTGAGCACTAACTATACTTGAAATTACTGCTGAGTGTGAGTGTTGAATGAATCCTTGTACTCAAAATCATATTCATTGTGTGAAAAAGGGATTTCGTTTGAAGTAAGGGCACTAGTTACATTGTCGAAAACTTGGTACCTTGGTGATAGCCAAACAGTGTATGTTGTGTGTTGATTAGTCGATCTTTGTCATATTTTGATCCACATGAGTTAGTTTGTTGAGTCTAAGAGAAAAGATTTGCACTAAAAAAAATAGTCAGGATACAGAGCCATGTGATTGCTTGTGCTTGAATGCTTGCTTCTGTACAGGTTTCATTTAGAGTCTTAGTGTGCCACTTAAGGACAAACAATGAATTTAAGTTGAGGGTGTTGATATACCGTGAGCTTACGGTATTTTTAATATATTTCACTTAAGAGTTATGTGTGTTTAGGGCAATTTTGTAGTGGTATTAATGTGTTTTTATCTTGTTTACAGCAAATAAGTTCGGACGTAGGAGCTAGGAGACAACTGAAGAAATATCGTAGAAAAAGCCACATATGGACATGACCTACAGACCGTAGATTTAGTCACGATCTGTAGGTGCAGGGCATAGATTGATGGGAATATCTTGAAGAAATAATTAGGGAATTCTTGACCAAGTGTGGAACCACAACCATGATCGATGGACCGAAGTTCGACCTACAGGCCGTCCTGCAGGTCCATCAACTGATTCAGAGAAGGTGTTCAAGTACCTGATTTATATCAAACAAAGTATGAGACTATGGAGGAGGATCCACGGACCGTGGATCAAGTCACAATCCGTGTTGTTGAGCCGTCATTCGGTACTGAGAGTCGGAGTTCCAAGCTTCGGAAAAATTGCCTAAGTCCCAAACCATGGAAGGGACCTACGGACCGTAGGTCAGTGTTGTCAACTGCAATCGCGTCCAGAAACTTTATTTCCTTAATTCATTTCCTCTTTAGTTGGGACTTGTTTTTCTCTATATAGGGCATGTAAACCTCATTTTTGGAGGTTAGAAATTATTATTTTAGTTCTAGTTTTTGGTTTTGGAGATTAACTTGCAATTTTAGCAATTCTTGATTTTCTAAGTTCGTTTTGAAGATTTTGACTTTGAAATCCAAGTTGAGATTCTGGGTTTATTCTTCTCATTACGTAAGATCATGATTTCTTCATCTAAAATATGAATTGTGTTCTTGCTATTATGGGTAACTAAATCCACAACTAGGGTTGTGGGAACCATGAGCGATTAACAAAGTATGAATAGTAATTAAGTAATTCTTGAATAGTGTTATTGCATGCATTAACAATTCTTTCGGTTAGAAGCCCTTTTAACGAGTGCACGCATTAGAACTCGCCTTGTTGCTACTTGCCGGACCAAGGAGGTAGTTAATAAGAGAAGAATTATCAACATAGATATAGTGTGATACTATCTAATAGTCTAATGTCAATTGGTGTGAGGGTGAAAACTAAGCCATACATTGATGTGATGTCTAATATGAGGTAAAGGTAAGGGTCAGTAAATTTTACACACGTAGCCGGACCAAGGTACGGGGTGAAATTCTCTAGTTGCCGGACCAAGGAATTAGATATACCCAACTTATCACTTTGCATGTAATACAGTAGGAAAGGATTACTATTACTAGGATTACCGCGTTATGAGCTTATGGGGAACATGTACACCCTAGTTACTTTCTCTCATTGATAAACAACAAAGTTTGAATCCTAATCACTTGTCATGTGACAACAATCAATTATTTGTTTCACAAATCCCCCCTTTTTACTTACTTGTTTCGGAAATTTGTTGGTAAACGAATATAATTGTAAGTTGAGTTTAAGTCTAAACCATATTCCTCGTGGGATCGACCCCAACCTCCAAGTTGGGTTCTTTACTTGATAACGATCGCTTATACTTCTTTAGGGAGGTGTAATTTGAGAGTATCAAATTTTGGCGCCGCTGCCGGGGAATAAGGCTTTTAGATTAAGTTTAATTACATTATTGAACTTTATTCAATTATTTCCTAATTTTAATTTTTGTTTTTGTTTTTGTTTTTCTCATCTTCTTACTCTAGTGTATGCCAAGTACATGGAGTCAAGGTGAACCACTGACTCCTTATGATCCAGAATTGAACAGAACTTTGCGAAAGATGAATAATCAAGGGGTCCCAGTCAATCCTATTGGAGGAAATATAGGTGATGGAGTTGAGTTGCAGCCTCCTAGGGTTAATAATGAGAATGCTGAAAATCAAGGTGGAAATCTATTGTGAGATGCATTGAGGGTACATAATCCACTAGAACCGAGGCTGCGTGATAACTATAGGGTCGACTTCAATGCTACTGAATCTAAAGGACCTATTATTCTACCTCCTCTACCTGCGGGGCATACATTCGTGTTGATGAGCAGTGTGATGCAGATGCTTACAATGATGGGTTTGTTCTCTGGTATGGCATCGGACGATCCACATGGGCACATGGCCAAGTTAAGGACTGTTTGCAAGAGTTGCGTGGGTCGACCGAATTTAGACATGGATGTCATTGGGTTGAGAGTCTTCCCTCTATCATTGACCGGAGATGCTGCTGTATGGTTTACTGAGCTTCCTTATAACTCAATTCACACATGGGATCAATTGTATACAGTGTTCATGGAAAAATACTTCCCAGTGTCAAAGAAGTTGAACCACAAAGATAAACTCAACAACTTTGTAGCACTTCTTGGAGAGTCTGTGAGTAGTTCGTGGGACAGGGTTCACTTCTTTCATAAGAAGTGTTCCAAACCGATGTATTGATGGTGAGTCACTGAAGGAGTATTTCTATAGAGGCCAAGATGACAATGGTAAGGTTGTGCTTGATACTATAGCAGGAGGATCATATGGTGAGTGTACTTTTGAGGATATCGCTGAGAAACTGGAGAAGATTTCTCGGAACATAAAGCATGGAGCACTCGAAAGTCAGACATTGGAAGAAGCACATTTGTAGTTCAACCTGCACCTAGTCAATCTGCCGATGGCATTCGTGAGGAGATGGCTCAGATGAGGAGAGAACTTGGGTTGGTGTTGAAGCATGTGAGCGGAGGTACCGAAAAGATAAATGATGTGAATTATTTTACTAAAAATCTACCACCGATTGAGGAGTGCTACTATGAAGAGGATACTTATACAGTGAATGATCAGATGGGGGGTTTTCGAGACCAAGCCCAAGGTTCCAATTCAGATAATTGGTGCCAAGGTCAAGGAAACCAAGGTCGGAACTATGGCAACTACAACCGAGAGGGTCATTATGTCTGGGATGGGAACTACAATCGCGACAACGACTACAACCGAAACAACTATGACAACAGAAACGATAGGGGTGGTCCCTATGTTCCTCCTCAAAATCAAGAATCTGGTAATAGGGAAGCTGGGGGGTAGTATGTCACGTATTGAGGATATGATGCCAAAGATTATGAAGAGATTTGACTGGACTTATGAGAATGTGAAGGAGATGCAAAATGACTTATCTGGAATCGGTCAAAAAGTTGATGCCCATGCAGTGTCGATCAAGCAACTTGAGAAGCAGATGAATCATTTGTCCACTACAGTCAATCTAAGACAGCCCGACACACTTCCTAGCAACACCATCCAAAATTTGAAGAATGAGGGGCATTGTATGGCAGTCACTACTTGAGGGGGGTAAGCAGACCATTGATCCACCTATGTTGTCTGAGGTTGAAGTTGAAGTTACTAAAGATGATGATGAGATCGAGGTTACTGGAGTGTCCGAGAATGCGACAGATAAGAAAGTGGAGATAACCAAAAAATTTGTTCCCATGTCTAGACCTTCACCTCTCTTCCCATAAAGGTTAGTGAAGAAGACTGAAGAAGGCAAATACCGCAGATTTATTAGTATGTTGAAGCAGCTTTCTGATGCTTATCGTGACCAACGACACTAACCTACGGTATGAGTGTTTACGATCGTCGATAATATAGTAACCCAACTAAAAGTTGGGGTAGTGTCCCAAGGGAGTGGTTTTTAGAATTGATAGAAAAATAAAATTTAGCTCTAACTAGTCGTAGCTAAAGAGATTTACGAACAAAAACATGATAAATTAAAGAGGGTGACACAAAAGTGCCAAATATCAAATGGGGGTTTTGTCACAAGTAGTAAAAACAACATAAATACCAAGAAAATCAAGTATGGGGAAAGGTTCTTGGGGTGTGACCGCAATACAAGTTGAGATAAATCGTTGGGTACATTATTTCGATATGAATTTTGCAAGATAATAGTGACTAGGTTAAGCTTTAGATTGAAATAAGTTCCCTCTCGGGCAACTTACCCCGTTTCAATGAGTTCCTCTCGGACACCTAATTACCGTATGAAGGCCAGCCTACGCCTTACCCCACTCACTCTCTCGAGCTGAGTGTTAGGATATGGGACTAGGGCTTACCCTCTCGGGCTAAACCTCATGTCGACCCACTCCTAAAGCCATCAGTCTAGCAGTCTTGGTTTTGCGACCTCTCACTCGAGCAAGCCGAAAACACATGGATGGTTTTGTATTTGCAACTACAAACCCATTAATTTAAACCACAACCACTAGGTGAAATCACCATTAAAATACATCTAACCTATCAGCAAGCAAGACCCAACAACAATTTCAACACATATTTGCTAAATCACATCCCAAGAATGGGGGGTTTTTAGCCACAAATCAAGAAATAACAAAATACACCTAAAATGATACTAAAATCAAATGGGTATAAGAAATTAAACCTTGATTTAAGAGAAGGAAGAAGAATGGAGAAGACCCACTTCCAACTTGGGGAAGATGAAATCCTTCTTTCTTCAAGTCTCCCACAAAACCCTCTCCAAACTTGAGAGAAAAATATCCCAAAAAGTACTATTCTATTCTGGAAATTATAATAATAACTCAACTCCCCTAAAATTAATAAAGAGTTTAGTATTTATAGACTTCAAAAATTAGTGTAGGCGGATCACTCGGCGACTCCCCCTTCTTCTGTTTCATCGCCGTTTCGTGCTTGCCTTCAGCATCTTCACGTTCTGGACCATTGGTCGGTACAGTAATGCTTCGCGAAACTATTCGGTGAAGCGTTGACTGCTGCTTTCATAGCCTTTTTGATCTTTCTACTTCAGTGCTTCGCGTACTGGAACAAAGGGCGGAGTGTATCCCTTTGGCGAATCGCCAAGTGTGCTTGGCGATGCTCAGGCTTCAGCTTCTTCATTCTTTTCAGCCTTTTTGTTCCTTTTTGAGCCTAAGTGTCCATGCTTCCACTAAAACTTCAAATACCTTAAACTTAAGAGTTTTCGTCAGATATTGAGATAAAATAAGCATTCGAGGACACTATTTCTATCAAAATAAAGCCTGAAATGAGTCCAATTTGTGGACTCATCACTTTCCATCAATGTTCCATTGATAGAAGCTTTGGAACAAATGCTTGGGTATGCGAAGTTTATGAAATATTAGGTGACGAAGAAAAGGGCTGTGAGTTTTGAAGATGATGATAGGTTGCAACATTGTAGTGCTATTTCTACAAGGTCCCTTGTGCAGAAGAAGGAGGATCCTGGAGATTTCACTATTCTGTGTACCATCGGGTTGTTGCATTTTGCTAAGGCGTTATGTGATCTGGGTGCTAGCATTAATCTGATGCCATTGTCGATTTACAAGAAGTTAGGTTTAGGAGATCCAAAACCAATTGCTATGCGATTGCTCATGGCCGATAGAACTGTGAAGAGGCCCATTGGTGTGCTCCATCATGTACTAGTGAAAGTGGAGTCTTTTATCTTTCCGACGAATTTTGTGATACTTGATTGTGAGGTTGATTTTGAGGTTCCCATCATTCTTGGGAGACCATTCCTTGCCACTGGGCGCGCCTTGGTTGATATGGAGAATGGGCAGCTAAAATTTCGATTGAATAATGAAGAGGTAACTTTCAACATTTGCAGATCCATAAATCAGAGTAGTGAGCTCAAATCGGTATCAGTGGTAAATCATATTATATAGAGTGGTTCTGAGGTATCTATTAAAGAGAGGTTGGGTATTGATGCACTAGCAGCGGTAATGATGAATTTTGAGGGTGATGGTATTGAGGACTATGATAAATTGGTCGCCGCACTTGATAGGTTCGAATTATGTTCAAAACCAAAGAGATTGGAGTTAGACATAAAGAATCTCAACTCTCTACCTGCAAGACCGTCTATTGAGGAGGCTCCGATATTGGAGATTAAGGCTCTACCATCACATTTGAGGTATGTATTCTTGGGGAGAGAAGGTACTTTACTGGTCATCATTGCGGAAGATTTGAATGTGACACAAGTTGAGGCATTGGTTTTTGTGTTGAAGAGGTTCAAGCGGGCTATTAGGTGGACTATCACGGACATTATTGGGATCCCTCTTGGTATTTTCTCTCATAAAATTCAACTTATGCCGGATCATAAGCCTAGTATTAAGCACTAGAGAAGACTCAATCGGCCTATGCAAGAGGTAGTTAAGAAGGAAATCATCAAGTGGTTGGATGCTGGAGTTATTTATCCAATTGCAGATAGTAGTTAGGTGTGTCCTGTTCAGTTTGTGCCTAAGAAAGGTGGGATTACTGTGGTACCTAATGAGAGAAACGAGCTTGTTCTGATACGTCTTGTGACTGGATGGAGAGTTTGCATGGACTACCGAAAATTAAATGCTTGGACAGAAAATGACCATTTCCCTATGCCATTCATGGATCAAATGATGGATCGACTTGTTGTTAAGGGTTGATATTGCTTTCTTGATGGATATTCGGGCTACAATCAGATTTCCATATCTCCGGAAGACCAAGAGAAGACCACATTCACTTGTCCTTATAGGACTTTCGCCTTCAAACGGATTCCATTTGGGTTGTGTAATGCCTCAGCGACCTTCCAGCGTTGTATAATGTCGATATTTTTTTATATGATGGAGGACACTATTGAGGTATTTATGGATGATTTCTCTATGGTAGGTGACTCATTTGATCGTTGTCTGGACCATTTGGCCGAGGTGCTTAAAAAGTGTAAAGAGTGCAATTTTGTACTCAATTGGGAGAAGTGCCACTTCATGGTGAAAGAAGGGATAGTTCTGGGTCATCGAATTTCTGAGAAGGGTATTGAGGTTGATAAAGCAAAAGTTGAGGTAATAGAAAAGCTCCTACCACATATCTCTGTTAAAGGTGTTAAAAGTTTTCTTGGGCATGCAGGTTTCTATAGGAGGTTCTTCAAGCATTTCTCAAAAATTGCACATACATTGTGCAAACTGCTCGAAAAAGAGTATAAGTTTGATTTTGATGATGCTTGTTTGAGAGCATTTGGAGAGTTGAAGGAGAAGTTAGTTACTCCACCTATCACTATTTCACCGGATTAGGGGCAACCATTTGAAGTGATGTGTGATGCGAGTGGAGTGGCGTTTGGTGTGGTATTGGGACAGAGGCGAGAGAAGATTCTTCATCCTATTTACTATGCTAGCAAAGCTCTAAGTGTGGCTCAAAAGAACTATGCAGTGACTGAACAAGAACTTCTTGTAGTGGTTTTCGCATTCGAGAAATTTTGATCCTACTTGCTTGGTACTAAGGTCATTGTGCATACTAACCATTCTACATTGAGGTATTTGATGGCTAAGAAGGATACAAAACCAAGGTTTATTAGATGGGTGTTGTTGCTGCAAGAGTTCGACTTTGTGGTGAAAGATAGAAAGGGGACAGAAAATCAGGTTGCCGATCACTTGTCCAGATTGGAGGAAGAATCTATGCTCAAGTTTGGTGATAGGGCTGAAATTAATGATGTTTTTCCAGATGAACAGGTATTGGCTGCTTCTCATGATCTGATTCCTTGGTTCGCAGACTTTGCTAGCTACTTGGCAAGTAATCTGGTGCCATCGAATTTGTCTTTTCACCAAAGGAAAAAGTTTATGCATGATGTGAAGAAATTCTTTTGGGATGAGCCTTACTTGTATCGTAGTTGTGCTGATGGGATTATTCGTCGTTGTATGCCCAAGGTTGAGATGTTGAGTATATTAGAGGCATGACATTCATCGCCTATTAGTGGGCTTCATAGTGGTATTCGGTCTGCACATAAAATTTTGCAGTGTGGGTATTACTGGCCTACCATCCACCAAGATGCTCATGATTTCACCAAGTCTTGTGACCGTTGCCAAAGAGAAGGAGGAATTTCAAAGAGGCAAGAGCTTCATATGAATCTTATATTGGTGATAGAGTTGTTTGATGTATGGGACATTGATTTTATGTGTCCATTTGTAAGTTCACATGGGATGAAGTATATTCTTGTTGCGGTTGATTATGTGTCGAAGTGGGTGGAAGCAATTGCGCTTCCCAACAATGAAGGTAAAAGTGTCACCGCATTCTTGAAAAAGAACATCTTCCCCAGATTTGGTACACCTAGGGCGATTATCAGCGATGGAGGTTCCCACTTTTGTAATAGGTTGTTCAAGGCGTTACTTGAGAAATATGGCATTCGCTACAATGTAGCCACTCTTTACCATCCACAGCCTAGTGGGCAAGTCAAAGTATCCAACAGAGAGATCAAACAGATTTTGGCAAAGACTGTGAATGCTAATAGAATTGATTGGTCAAGGAAGCTTGATGATGCTCATGGGCCTATCGCACCGCAATATTCAAGACTCCTATAGGTATGTCCCCCTACCAACTTGTATATGAGAAGTCTTGCCATTTGCCAGTAGAATTAGAGCATAAGGCTATCTAGGCACTAAAGAAGCTAAATTTGGATTGGAGCGCCGCATCAAATCAGAGGATGAGTGACTTGAATGTGCTTGATGAGTTTCGCCTAAGAGCTTATGAAAGTTCAGCCTTGTACAAGGAGAAGATGAAGAAGTATCATGATCAAAGGATTGAAAATCAAGAATTTGTTGTGGGTGATCTTGTGCTTCTATTCAACTCTAGGTTGCGCTTGTTTCTGGGCAAGCTCAAGTCCAAATGGATCGGGCCATTATTAGTCACGCGAGTGCTCCCACATGAAGCGGTCGAGCTTGAGAACAATGAGGGAACAAGGTTCAAGGTAAATGGGCAAAGGATCAAGGTCTACCTGGGAAATGCGGAAAGCGTGCAAGAAGTTGGTAAGGCCTACTATCTTGATGAAGTCTGAGTAATCAAGAGGCCTGCATCGTTCCGCGACGTTAAATCAAGCACTTCTTGGGAGGCAACCCAAGATGTACAATCTAGCCAACTATAGGTTTTTCTTTTCGGTTTAGTAGTTTTCTTTATTTATTTGCTTTTCTGTATTCCTTGAGATAGGTGCTTTATTTTTGTTATAGTGTTAGCTTGATATAGCATAGGGTCTGTGTCTAAAAAGTGTTCAAAAAATGTAAAAAGAAAGGCCTAACGGTTGCTACATGTGCAGGGTTGAAAAGTAAAATCTACAGAAAATGTCTGGTGTAGAGGTCTACGGAGACCATCGACGGTCCGTGGGTCAAACCACGGATCATGAATGGTATCCGTAGACCCCAGGTAAGATCTCTAATTTTTCTAAGTAAGAAAGTGACCTACGGGCCACATCTACGGTCCGTAGGTCGACCCACAGACTGTAGATGGGGTCTCGTGGGTCCAAACCCTAGTTTTTGCCTGACCTGACCCGGAACCCTTCTTAATAAAACCCCTCCTTTTTTAAACATCCCCCCAACCATTTTAAAATCTCTCCTCTCCTAAAATCCCTTCATATTGCTCCCATATCCCCTAAATCACTCCCCTTTCATTTCCCCATTGTCCCAATTCACTCTCCTCTCTCCCAAATTCCCTCATTGTCCATTTTCCAGAGGTTCCGGTGTTCGGGTTTTGCAAAAAGGCTAGTAAGAAGTTGTTGGAAGTCTAAAGTCATCACACTATCACCCATTTCCTTTGCTTGTAAGGTAATTGACTTCCCCTTCACTTTGAATTCCGGTTCATTGTTGTTATTGAAAGTCAGGAAGTGGATCTTGACCTTGGGTGTGATATTGTATGTGTTCCGCATGAATTGTATGTTAGAAACACCCATGGGACGATAGATAGTGATTGTGTAGTCTTAGTAATTAAATAATTTGGTGAAAATTTGGTCTAAATTAAAGTTTCGACCAACGGTTCCTAAATTTTGTATGCAATACATGTTGAAAAATAAGTAGTTGGAGCCCTAGGGATAACGAACTATCATAAATTGTGTGAAATGCATGATAAGACTTAGGATGTATGTTTGAAATTGTCAAAAATTGGTTTAAACATGAGGTATGCTGACTACCTGGCATAGACTTGATCCACGAGACCCCGTTTACGGACCATAGATCAGGTCTGTAGTTTGTGGCACATAGCAATTCCACTAAGTGTGGAACCACGGAGGTGGACTACGGTCCGTAGTCAATCTACGAACCGTTCTGCACATCCGTAGTTTCGATCAGAGCCCAATTTTTTTGGGACTTCTGACCTACGGAGGGGATCCACGGAATGTATGTCAACCTACGGACCGTACGTGGCCACTGAACCCATTGTCTGGAAAAACTTTTAGTTTTTCGTTTGGTTCGTTCTTTGTTCTAAAAACATTTCGAGTATGTTTTTAGTTTATATAGGTACTAATTCTCCCTCCACAGGTACCATGGCCACGAAGAAAGCTCTAGTCGTCAAGGGTATATCCAAATCAACGGCACTAACCCGTCAGCTAATCAATAAAGATACGGATGCGGAGAATGACCCCGCATATGTCCCCCCACAGGAAGGACATCCCCCACAACACCCAAGACTACCTGCAATCAATCCAAGCAAGTGGTTTTCGACGTAGTCACTACCTCCTAGTTTGATGAGGAGGATACACTAATTGGATCACCGGCTGGGTCTGCTTCTGGTTCTGAGTCCGCATCTGCTTCAGGGTCTGCTTCTGGCTTCGCAACAGGCTCAAGTTCACATGGGCGGGCCGCCTCATCTGATGAGGCTGCTAGTTCGGGGGAGGTTCCAGTGCCACCAAACACAAACCCTACTCCGGTTGTTGAAGAGCCTAATAGATGGTGCGTTGAGGGTCAATGGCATATCTACAGGGATGTCAGGATGTTAAATGAAAAAGAGAATATGGCCCGGCTTATCACAGAGGAGCGCAGAGTTCTCATGGGGAGCCTCAACACCATACACGATATCCACTGGCTCTTTCAACAACACAAGAATGCCGTCATTAGGAGATTTTAAGTGAGTTATATGTTTCCTATGCAGCCACCCTCCGAGGCCCTATTCACAAGAATGTCAGAGCCCAGGCACCACTCACACCAACACTAGTGCGCGGGTTTTCTGTGGATATATTTGAGAACACCATCCGCCATTTCCTCTACATCCCTAGCCGCACTTGGGTACTCAATACGACCGAGTTTGACTATAGATGGGGCATCGTGCGGAGCGGGGAGTTCCAGCGAAGTGCAGAGAAAAGGGAGATTGTATTACATTGGCTGGCAGAGAAAAGCAGAATGGGTCACCACCCTGGGTTTAAGCATCAAGAAGGCCACTCTCACATTGGTAGCGAAGTTCTTCTGGCTTTTAGTTCGGAACAGGGTCTCACCCACTAAGGCCGATAATGCGCTTACTTGGGATAGAGCGGTGATGGTTGCGACTTTGGTAGCTAGGTTCGAGATCGATTTTGCCCACATGCTATTGGCAGAGATCCATGAGAGGGCGTTCAAGTCTACCACTACTTTGCCCTTCCCGTGTATGATCTTTCAGTTGTACAGGGATGTTGGGGTGCCTATCTGGCATTGTGACAAATTGGTGCAGGCGATCGAAACCCTTGACATCGGCCTTATTCAAGATGAGGCCAATGTAGCTGCCCCACGACGTGGTCCACATATTGAAGTGCCGTCATTAGGAGTAGATTTAGTAGCTGATGTGGAGTTGTTGCAGGTTGAGGAACCCGCCCCTCCAGCCCACACCCGCCAGTCGGACCCCTAGCTCATCTAGAGCCACATCATCTTCGGGAGCTGCTATTGTGCCCTTAGTTCTAGTTCAGAAATTAAAGGCTCAGATGGCCACGCTGCTCCATCATGTGAAGTTATGGATGTATCGGTCTATTGCAGAGTCCGAGGTTAGGATGTAGCAGAGGATGGAGACCATGATGGACCAGAAGGTCCAGGCCGTTCATAAGCGCCTGGATGCATTTGAGTTGAGAGTCCTCGAGCGACCAACCCTGCTACAGATCTGTCATCTTTCCAGACCGAGTTAGACAGTCTCCAGGCCGACCTTGAGGCCATCATTGCCCCATCCAAAGATCAGCCAGAGTCTGCACCTATTGCATTAGCTGATGATACAATGCTTGATGCTTTATTCAGAGATGACGTAGCACAGCCCGTGCCCACCCGTGCTCGTGCGAAGAGGCACCGCTCTAGTCAAATTTCTGACACTACTGAGGATGCTCAAGCAAAGAAGCGGGAGCGCCAACAGAATGAGCAGGCTAGGAGAGCCCCCATTGTGGATGATGAATTGTGCCAGCAGAGGGTTCGTGAGAGTACTCTTGTAGCCTCGAGTTCTAGGCCCACCACTGAGGCCACTGTGCGAGATGATGTGAGCACCACTGATGGTGCGGTATGAGTAATTGATAGCACTATTGAGGGTGTTGTGATAGATGATGTGGGCACTACTGAAGGTGACCCAAGTGTTGTTCCAGCGAGCTCTGGGAAACCGGACCCACCCGCTTGTTGATGAGTCTTCGATACTATGCGCCACAGGTTTGCTTCACCCAATTCTTTAATCATTACTTTTTGTGCATTTGAGACAATTGAATTCTATTTTGTTGAGGGTGGGGTAAATGGATTGTGAGTGATATGGTTAAGTCTGAGTAACCCAACTCATAATCCTCTCTTGGAGTTTTCTTTCATGTGTTTTTTTTCCCCAAGAGACTGTTTTTAATTTATGTTAAACTGGCATGTGTTAGGAGTGTATGTGTAGAAGCACGAGAAAGAATGAAGCATAATGGCATAATTAAGAATGAAAAATGATACCCGTCCAAATTTTATGATATGTGCTAAACTCTGTAGGCTAGAATGAGTTGAATGTGTTGGCTCTGAGTATGACATGGTAAAGAACCAACTTGATCTCATGACTTAAGCTAAAACTTGAACTGGGTAATCTGATAATGAAACTATGTGCCAAGAGTGTGTGAGAATGGTTGATTGTTCAGACAATTTTGTGCCAGTCTAAAACTTGCCCCGTTGGTCCTGCTAGGATAATCTAGGCTAGAAGTTAGGAAGTTATCATAGCCATTGTTCAAATTAGTCCACTTAAGCCTAAAATGATCTAACCAAATGGTAGCATTATTCCCTTTTGATCTAAATGTTTGAGCCTAAAACTGACCAATTCTTTTGATTCACCTAACTCACCTTCCCTTAAAAACATTGTCTTGGCCTCGGTCCCTCCTTAGACATGTGCACCTTGACTTAGGCCAAAAGCCTAAGTTGAGGGTGGCTAAGCCCAAAAAATTACCATGATCTTGACCCTGGTCCGACATCGGACATTGTACACGTCAACTAATGCAAAATGCATAAGTTGAGGGTGGCTATGAAAAAGGAAACCAAATGGAAAAAGGGTATGAAAAGAGTTTCGTGTTGAAAAGAGGACAAAGTATGAAAGAGGATGCGACTTTGTGCAAAAGAAGCAAAAGAAAAGTCTAAAAATCAATAAGAGAAAATAAAGTAAAAGAAAAAGAAGAAAATGAGAAATAAGAGTCAAAAAGTCAAAAGTCGCATCCTTGGTTGAAAGGAGTTAAGGGAAAGAAATTGAGATGAAAAGTTGCCAAAAATAGGTCAAGGAAGAGGTAAATAGCCAATGTAATGTTAAGGAGGGCATAAAGTCACTAAAAAGTACATAAATGTACCACACCCGACCCTGAGCCTACGTTACAAGCTAAGAAAGGTCCTATAGTGATCCTAGCAACTAGTTTGGAGAGTCTAAGCAGTGAAAATAAGGGCAAGCCTATGGTATTAAGCACTAACTGTACTTGAAATTACTTCTGAGCGTGAGTGTTGAATGAATCCTTGTACTCAAAATCATATCCATTGTGTGAAAAAGAGATTTCGTTTGAAATAAGGGCACTAGTTACATTGTCGAAAAGTTGGTACCTTGGTGATAGCCAAACAGTGTATGTTGTGTATTGATTGGTCAATCTTTGTCATATTTTTATCCGCATGAGTTAGCTTGTTAAGTCTAAGAGAAAAGATTTGCACTCAAAAAAGAGAGTCGGGATAGAGAGTGATTGCTTGTTCTTGAATGCTTACTTCTATACAAGTGTCGTTTAGAGTCTTAGTGCGTCACTTGAGCACAAACAACGAATTTAAGTTGAGGGTGTTGATATACCATGAGTTTACGATATTTTTAATACATTTCACTTAAGATTTCTGTTTCTAGGGCCATTTTGTAGTGGTATTAATGTGTTTTTATCTTGTTTGCAGGAAATAAGTTCGGACGTGGGAGCTAGGACACAGCTGAGTAAATGTTGCAGAAAAACCCACCTACGGACCGTAGGTCCAGTCACGGTCCGTAGGTACAGGGCGTAGATTGATGGGAAAGGCTTGAAGAAATAATCAGGGAATTCTTGACCAAGTGTGCAACCATGACTATGATCGACGGACCGTAGTTCGACCTACGGGCCATCCTGCAGGTCCGTCAACTGATTCAGAGAAGGTGTTCCAGTACCTGATTTTTATCAAGGTAAGTATGAGATTACGGAGGAGGATCCACGGACCGTGGATCGAGTCACGGTCCATGATGTTGAGCCGTCATTCGGTACTGAGAGTTGGAGTTCCAAGATTCAGAAAATTGTGTAAGTCCCAAACCACGGAAGGGACCTACGGACCATAGGTCAGTCCACGGTCCGTGGGTCAGTGCCTTCAACTGCAACCGTGTCCAGAAACTTTATTTCCTTATTTCGTTTCCTTTTTAGTTGGGACTTATTTTTCTATATATAGGGCATTTAAACCTCATTTTTGGAGGTTAGACATTATTATTTTAGTTCTAGTTTTTGGCTTTGGAGATTAACTTGCAATTTTAGCAATTCTTGATTTCCTAAGTTCATTTTGAAGATTTTTACTTTGAAATTCAAGTTGAGATTCTGGGTTTATTCTTCTCATTACGTAAGTTCATGATTTCTTCATCTAAAAATATGAACTGTTCTCTTGCTATTATGGGTAACTAAATCCACAACTAGGGTTGTAGGAACCATGATCGATTAACGAAGTATGAATAGTAATTAAGTAATTCTTGAATAGTGTTATTGCATGCATTGATAATTCTTTTGTTTAGAAGTCTTTTTAATGAGGGCACACATTAGAACTCGCCTTGTTGCTACTTGCCAGACCAAGGAGGTAGTTAATAAGAAAAGAATTATCAACATAGATTTAGTGTGATACTATCTAATAGTCTAATGTCAATTGGTGCGAGGGTGAAAACTAAGCCATACATTGATGTGATATCTAATATGAGGTAAAGGTAAGGGTTAGTAAATTATACACACGTAGCCGGACCAAGGTGTGGGGTGAAATTCTCTAGTTGCCGGACCAAGGAATTAGAGATACCTAACTTATCATTTTGCATGTAATACACTAGGAAATGATTACTATTACTAGGATTACCGCGTTATGAGCTTATGGGGAACACGCACACCCTAGTTACTTTCTCTCATTGATAAACAACAAAGTTTGAATC
>JAJOOI010001284.1:0-29815 GCA_029582585.1 Solanum bukasovii
TAAACCTCGTCGTTTTTACCCTAGATTTTGTGGTTTTGGATAGTTTTAGCCTATAAACATAATTAGAACTTACCCTAGTCAATTCATTAATCAAACTTAGAGAAATTAGAGCTAGAGAGAAGAAAAGAAATCAAGAACCCTAGTTTAAGAGCGCAACAAGTTTCCATCAGTTCCAGCCCCGAAATCGAAAGATTTCTCCATGGAATTCATCACCAGGTATGTGAGATTTCACTAGTGGATTCCTTTCATCCATTAGGTTCCTAGAATTCAGTCAATTTCTTGATTCCCTTATTATGAACAGACCTAGGGTTTCTAAAATTACAGTAGATCATCATGAATTACTTAAGTTTATGTTCGAAATCAGATTATCATGTTGTTACTCAAATTATCTCATGAACTTCAGAACCCTAGCTATTTATATCTTTAGTTCTTGAATTTCACATGCTAGGTCAGTTATTTTAGCTATTCAGTTATCTATGCCTCAGTTATTAATGCATCATTATCAGATTAATCGTTGCATTCTCAGTTTGCATGTTCAGTTTTGAGCTATCCAGTATTACAATATTTAAGTCATAATGTGTTAACCACTTAATCTATTGGGAGTAGCATAATACCAAGTTGGACTAGGGTTTAGCGTACCCATATAGTCCCAGAACTACGAGCCACGTAGGCGTAAGTCTGATTTTGTGGGCATCATTTACTGATCACGCCAGCATGCCTCTATACCTTTGGCCGGGTATATTGGGTCCTTTCGATGGGGCGTATACATCGGACTCCACATTTAGCTCATGTGATTTTATTGTCGGTTATTAGTAGCTCTCACAGTTCAGTCGGATTCTATTACATTGACCACATTTACAGTTCAGTCAGTATTCAGTTACATCATGTTATGAATTGGTCATTGCATTCACTATTCAGTATTCTTATCTTGTGCATATTTTATACTTGCTTTATTGCTTGTTCATTTTATGTATTATATTCAGCTTTACTCTATCATGCATGCTCAGTACCTTTCAAGTACTGACGCATAATATGCGCTGCATCTTCTCGTGATGTAGGTTCAGGTTCTCAGCATCCAGATCGCGCATAGGTCGGTTCCTGATCTCCAGTTTCAGCAGAATCAGTGGTGAGTCCTCATTCTTCGAGGACAATAATTATGCCTATCATTTCAGTATTTTTAGTCTTTGGTTTCAGTTTTGCTAGACTTAGTTGGGGCCTGTCCCAGCACTTCTAGTTAGTTAGAGCCTATTTTCAGACATAGATAGATCCAGCTTAGTATTTGAGTTTGATGTTTCTTTTGTATTAAACTCTCAGATTTGATATTCAGTTTTAGTATATGGGTATTCCCCATCATTTCAGATTTATTTATGATTAGCTTCCGCATCAGTTTATCTTCAGTATGCTCATAATTATGCCAGCAGGGTTAGCTTGGGGTCACTTGTGATCCTAGGTCCCGTGTCCGTGTCTCAGGGGTAGCTCGAGGTGTGAAAAACTTGGTACCAGAGCACTAGGTTTAAGAGTCCTAGAATTTCTGAAAAGCCACACTAAGTAGAGCCTTTTTCATGGGTGTGAAGTGCACCACATCTAATGAGAAAGAGGCTATAAAGTGTTTTAGGAAAAATCTTCATTTTCTTGTTACTCTTATCGTGCGTAAGGTATGATCTATTTCCATTCTAACTCGACGTTCTACGTTTTAGTAATCATGCCTCCTCGTAGAGCTAACGCCAGGAATGTGAATGCTAGGAATGCAAACGCAGCTCCTCTAGTCCCAGATCAAGAAGTTTCGAATGTAGAATTCAGGAATGCCATCCAGATGTTGGTTCAAAGTGTCGCTAATCAGAACAATTAGCGGGTTGAAGCTCGTGTGAATGCTAATGGTGGATTAGTAGTGGCAAGGGTCCGTGACTTTGTTATGATGAATCCGCCTGGGTTCTTAGGATCGCAGACTGGTGAGGATCCCCTGAATTTCTCGGATGAGATCAAGAAGATCCTTGAGGTGATACAGGTCACTGGGAATGATCGGGTTGAGTTGGCATCTTACCAACTTAAGGATGTGGCTCATATCTGGTATACTCAGTGGAAAGAGAACAGGGGTACAAATACCGCTCATATCACTTGGGATTGGTTCAGTGAAACCTTTCTGGACAGGTTCTTACTAAGGGAATTGAAGAAGGCAAAAGCTCAGGAATTTATGAACTTGAGACAAGGTAATATGACAGTCCAAGGGTATGGGCTCAACTTTACCCAACTCTCCAGGTATGCTCCTCATATGGTCGCTGATTCCAGGGTTCATATGAATAAGTTTCTATATGAAGTGTCAGATTTGCCAAAGTTAGAGTGTAGAAATATTATGTTGCTCGAGAACATGAATATCTCTATGCTCATGACTCATGCTCAGCAGGTTGAGGGTGATAAGCTTAGGGAACAGGCTAAGGAGAACAAGAAGGCTAGGACTGGGAACTATGAGTATTCTCAGCAGAAATTGGTTGGCGGAAATCATTTGCAGAGTCAGCAGAAGTTTTCATCCCCAACCCCTTCATCAGCTAGTGTTCCATCCTCCAAGAACAGGTATGACCAGAAAGGTAGAGCATCAGGCTCTAAGTCGCAGGAAAGTGTTTCAGGTACAAAAATATACCCAAACTGCTCCAAGTGTGGTAAGAACCATTCGGGTGAATGCCCTGCAGGACATGAAGGATGCTTCGGGTGTGGTCAGTCTGGTCACATGTTGAGGGATTGTCCTTCTAGATAGGGTCAAGGAGGTAATACTGGCAGAGCTCAGTTTACAACATCAGCAGCAACAACAAGTCGCCCGACTCAGCAGGGTAACTCATCTGGTACATGTGGCGGTCAGCGTCAGAATAGGTTGTATGCTCTCTAGGCTCGCCAAGATCATGAAGGTTCTCCTGATGTTGTCACTGGTACATTGCGAGTCTTTGATCTTGATGTTTATGTTTTGTTAGATCTAGGGGCTACTCTTTCTTTTGTTACTCCTTTCATAATAGTTAACTTTGATGTTAGCCAAGAAACTCTCTCAGAACTTTTCTCAGTCTCTACTCCAGTCGGTGACCCAGTTATAGCTAGACGGGTATACAAAAATTGCCCTGTCACAGTCTCTCAGAAAGTCACCTCAACAGATCTTGTAGAGTTAGAAATGGTATTCTTTGATGTCAATCTAGGCATGGATTGGTTACGTTCATGTTATGCCTCAGTTGATCGTAGAACTAGGATTGTTCTTTTTCAGTTTCCAGATGAACCAATCTTATAATAGAAGGGTAGTAGATAAGCGTCTATGGGTCGATTCATTACTTACATTAAGGCCAGAAAGATGATTTCCAAGGGTTATCTCAATCATCTAGTTTGGGTTAAGGATTCAATCTCCGAAACCCCAACTCTTGAGTCAGTTCAAGTGGTTAATGAGTTTCCAAAAGTGTTATCAGAAGATCTTCCCGGAGTTCCTCCCGAAAGGGAAATCAACTTTGGAATTGATCTCTTTCTAGATACCCAGCCTATTTATATTCCTACTTACAGAATGGCTCCAGCTGAGCTTAAGGAATTGAAAGAGCAGTTGAAAGATTTTCTAGATAAGGGCTTCATCAGACCTAGTATTTCGCCATGGGGTGCACTGGTATTATTCATGAGGAAGAAAGATGGTTCTCTCAAAATGTGGATTGACTATTGGCAGTTGAACAAAGTCACAATCAAGAATAAGTATCTCATCCCCAGGATTGATGACTTGTTTGACCAACTTCAGGGTGCTAGTCATTTCTCAAAGATAGACCTCAGATCCGGTTAACATCAGCTCAGAGTCAGGGATAGTGACATTCTGAAAATAGCCTTCAGGACTCAGTATGGTCATTACGAATTCGTAGTTATGTCTTTTGGACTAACCAATGCTGCTGCAGCTTTCATGGATTTGATGAACAGAGTGTTCAAGCAGTATTTGGACTTGTTCGTTATCGTCTTTATTGATGATATCCTCATTTACTCTAGGAATGAGGAAGAACATGCGAGTCATTTGAGGGTTGTTCTGCAGACTCTCAAAGATCGTCAATTATTCACTAAGTTTAGCAAATGTGAGTTTTGGTTGCAATATGTTGCATTCCTTGGTCACATTGTGTCTAGCGAAGGGATCCAAGTTGATTCACTGAAAATAGAAGAAGTGAAACAATGGCCTAGACCTACCTCTCCTACAGATATTAGAAGTTTCTTAGGTCTAGTGGGTTATTACAGAAGGTTCATGGAAGGATTTTCATCTATAGCCTCACCATTGACTAGGTTGACTAAGAAGATGGTTTAGTTTCAGTGGTCAGATGATTGTGAGAAAAGCATCGCGGAACTGAAAACTAGGTTGACTACAGCTCATGTTTTGACTTTACCAGAGGGTTCAGATGGTTATGTAATTTATTGTGATGCATCCAGAGTCGGCCTAGGTTGTGTGTTAACGCAGTGAGGTAAGGTTATAGCCTATGCTTCTAGACAACTCAAGGTGCATGAGCAGAATTATCTGACTCATGACCTCAATCTTGCAGCGGTGGTGTTTGCACTCAAGATTTGGAGACACTACTTATATGGTATTCATGTGGATTCGTTCACAGACCATAAGAGCCTTCAGTATATGTTCACCCAGTAAGAGTTGAATCTTCGCCAGAGAAGATCGCTTGAATTCCTCAAGGATTATGACATGAGTGTGCATTACCATCCTGGTAAGGCCAATGTAGTATCAGATGCTCTTAGCAGACTATCTATGGGTACTGTAGCACCTGTTGAGGAAGAAAGAAAAGAGCTAGCAAGGGATGTTCACAGGCTTGCTCGTTTAGGAGTTCGTCTTATGAGCATATCAGATGGTGGTGTGACAGTTCAAAATGGGGCAGAATCTTCATTAGTAGTGGAGGTTAAGGAAAAGTAAGACAGTGATCCAATATTGCTTGAACTTAAGGCAGTCCACAATCAGAGAGTGGAGGTTTTCTCCCAAGGGGGAGATGGTGTGCTTCGCTACCAGGGTCGATTATGTGTTCCTAATGTGGGTGAGTTGAGACAGCAGATTCTTCAAGAATCCCATAATTCCGGGTATTCTATTCATCCAGGCGCTACTAAGATGTACCACGATCTGCGGGAAGTCTTTTGGTGGAATGGCATAAAGAGGGACATAGCAGATTTTGTGGCTAAGTGCCCCTATAGCCAGCAAGTGAAGGTAGAACATCAGAAACCAGGGGGTATGACTCAAGAGATCGACATTCCTAATTAGAAGTGGGAAGTGATCAACATGGATTTCATCATAGGTTTACCTCGTACTCGCAGACAACATGACTCCATTTGGGTGATAGTTGACAGAGTCACTAAGTCTTCTCGCTTTTTGGCGGTTAAGACTACAGATTCGGCAGAGGACTACGCCAAGCTTTACATTAATGAGATAGTCAGGTTGCATGGGGTTCCTTTGTCTATCATCTCAGATAGAGGTCCTCAATTTACCTCTCATTTTTGGAAATCATTTCAGAAAGGTCTTGGTACTCAGGTTAATCTTAGCACAACATTTCATCCACAGACGGATGGTCAGGCAGAGCGTACCATTCAGACCTTAGAGGACATGTTGAGAGCTTGTGTGATCGACTTCAAGGGTAGTTGGGATGATCACATTCCTCTTATAGAGTTCGCCTACATTAATAGCTACAATTCCAGCATTCAGATGGCCATTTATGAGGCATTGTATGGGCGTACATGTAAATCTCTTGTTGGTTGGTTTGAAGTAGGTGAAGTAGCCCTGAGAGGGACAGATTCGGTTCTTGATGCTATGGATAAAGTACAACTCATTAGGGATAGACTTAAGACAGCCCAGAGTCGCCAGAAGTTTTATGCAGATGTGAGAAGAAAGGAACTAGAGTTCATAGTTGATGATTGGGTTTTCTTGAAAGTGTCAGCTATGAAAGGGGTGATGAGATTTGGCAAGAAAGGGAAGCTCAATCCCAGATATGTAGGCCCTTACGAGATTCTGAAAAGGATTGGTAAAATGGCTTAAGAGTTAGACCTGCTAGCAGAATTAGCAGCAGTGCATCCAGTCTTTCACATCTCACTATTGAAGAAGTGTGTGGGTGATCCAGCATCCGTAGTGCCATTAGAGAGTGTGGCTGTGAAAGATAGTCTTTCTTATGAGGATGTACCCGTTGAGATTCTTGATAGTCAGGTTATAAGGTTAAGAAACAAAAAAAGTCTCTTCAGTCAAGGTTTTGTGGAGGAGTTAGTCCATAGAGGGAGCTACTTCGGAAGCAGAGGCAGCCATAAAGTCCAAGTATTCTCACCTCTTTCCTTCCGATTCCACTCCAGCTTGAGGTAATAGTTCCTATTCAGTTTTTCAGTCATTCATGCGTAAAATCAGTTTTAGCATCTTGTTCCTTCAGTTTGTACTTGCATTTTTAGCATATTTGCATGTTCTTGAAACTCAGTTCAGTCAAAAATCAGTCTTTAGTGTTTAGTGGTAGGGTTACAGCTCATCCCCTCCATTCCAGCAAGTTTAGTCTTCATTCGAGGACGAATGATCCCAAGGGGGAGATAATGTAACACCTCAAAAATCAGACCTAGAAAATTTCAGAAAAAAATACCTGAAACAGTGAACCACGACAGGGTTCACAGACTGTGATAAGGTCCACGGTCCATAGAACTGCCCGTGGTCCAGACTTGGACTTCACTAGGCCCAGGCGTCAGACCATGGGACCCTTCAGGGGCCATGGTCATGACGACGAGACATGGTCACGACGACGGGCCGTGGTAGCGTCCGTAGTGTCAAACCAGCAGACCCCCCCTAGCTAGGCCCTAGAACCCCCCATGTCTAAGTGAAAACCACGTACACTTTCACGGTCCGTGGTCCTTAACACGGACCATGGGAGGGGCCGTGAAAGTTAGGCAGTGGCTCCCTTGGCCAACCCCTCACACTCCCACACCAAGTGAAGACCATATACGACTTCACGGTCTGTGGTCCATCACACGGTCCGTGGGAGCTTTCGTGGAGTTTAACCAGTAGACTCCCAACATGAAGCCACCAGACCTCATCCCAAGTGAGGACCACGGGGACCTTCACGCTCAATGGTCCTCCACATGGGCCGTGGTAGTGGTCGTAGTCTAGACCCCAAGTTTTCAGAACCAAGTCCAGATCACGACCGACTTCACGGTCCGTGGTCCCTTTCACGGTCCGTGAAGATGGCCGTGATCAGCCCATCTGTAGCTTTAAGTCAGTGTTATTTCGGTCTTTTCCTTCTTCGTTTGACTTCTAAACCTCATCGTTTTACCTTAGATTTCATGGTTTTGGATAGTTTTAGCCTAGAAACATAATTAGAACTTACCCTAGTCAATTCATTAATCAAACTTAGAGAAATTAGAGCTTAAGAGAAGAAAAGAACTCAAGAACCCTAGTTCAAGAGTGCAGCAAGTTTCCATCAGTTCCAACCCCAAAATCGAAAGATTTCTCCGTGGAATTCATCACCAGGTATGTGGGATTTCACTAGTGGATTCCTTTCATTCATTATGTCCCTAGAATTTAGTCAGTTTCTTGATTCCATTATTATGAACAGTCCTAGGGTTTCTTAAATTACAACATATCATCATGAATTACTTAGGTTTATGTTCGAAATCATATTATCATGTTGTTTCTCAGATTATCGCATGAACTTCAGAACCCTAGCTATATATTGCTTTAGTTCTTGAATTTCACATGCTAGGTCAGATATTTCAGTTATTCAGTTATACAAGCCTCAGTTATTTATGCATCATTATCAAATTAATCGTTGCATTCTCAGTTTGCATGTTCAATTTTGAGCTATCCAGTATTACAACATTTCAGTCATAATGTGCTAACCACTTAATCTATTGGGAGTAACATAATACCGAGTTGGAATAGGGTTCAACGTGCCCATATAGTCCCAGAACTACGAGCCACGTAGGTGTAAGTCCCTTTTTGTGAGCATCATTTAGTGATCACGCCAGCATTCCTCTATACCTTTGGCTGGGTATATTGGGTCCTTTCGATGGGGCGTATACATCGGACTCCACATTTAGCTCATGTGGTTTAATTGTCGATTATTAGTAGCTCCCACAGTTCAGTCATATTCTATTGTATTGATCACATTAACAGTTCAGTCAGATTCTATTGCATTGATCACATTTACAGTTCAATCAGTATTCAGTCACAGCATGTTATAAATTGGTCATTGCATTCAGTATTCTTATCTTGTGCATATTTTATACTTGCTTTATTGCTTATTCATTTTATGTATTATATTCATCTTTACTCTATCTTGCATGCTTAGTACATTTCAAGTACTGCTGCATACTCTGTGCTACATCTTCTCATGATGCAGGTTTAGGTTCTCAGCATCGAGATCGCGCATAGGTCGGTTCCCGATCTCCAGTTTCAGCAGAATCAGTGGTGAGTCCTAATTCTTCGAAGACGATAGTTATGCTTATCAATTCAGTATTTTTAGTCTTTAGTTTCAGTTTTGCTAGACTTAGCTGGGGTATATCCGAGTACTTCTAGTCAGTTAGAGGCTATTTTCAGACGTACTTAGATTCAGTTTAGTATTTGAGTTTGATGTTTCTTTTTTATTAAACTTTCAGATTTGATATTCAGTTATAGTATATGGGTACTCCCCATCATTTCAGATTTATTTATGATTAGCTTCCGCATCAGTTTATTTCTCAGTTTATCTTTAGCATGCTCATAATTATGTCAGCAGGGTTAGCTTGGGATCACTTATGATCCTAGGTCCCGTGTCCGCGTCTCAGGGGTAGCTCGGGGAGAGACACACAAAGTGGATATGAATTGGGGTGGATGCTCATTCATTAGTTGAGGCGCGGTACCTAGTAGCAACCTCTTGAGATGGATGCTCAACCGTGAGTTGAGGCGAGGTATTTAGTAGTACTCTCCCTATTCCTTAACTATGTGCCCACATAGGTCTATCTAGTGGATCCACTTAAGGTAAAGAATAATGGTCCTACCTTAGGCAAGTAAGAATCCCTTATCCGGTGAGGGTGACACCAGGATTCCATGAATTACTCACATGGTCTATGTCGGTTAAGGCTTACCCCCACAAAGAATGTTAATGAACTATGGCTTCTTAAGAATGCACTACTTAGTGTGGGTGGTGGTATGGGATGCCATCTATGCATTTCACAAGTAGGCTTTGAGAGGGGTCATGGTGTGTTCCTTAATGATGTTAAATGAAATAAATGGGCTTTTATGATGATGTTAATGAAGAATGTTGATATAATGTAAAAATGAATGAAGCTGCTCTTAATGTAATGAAGTTAATGAAGAATGTTGACTTACATGCTTAAATGTAATGATGCATGCTATACTTGGATTGTAGTATGAGTTACTTCCTTGTCATGACTATTGTTTATGAATGTGCCTTGTCTATAGTGACTTCAAAGGAGTACATAGTATGAGTAGTAGTATGGAATGCTACTCATACATTGCACAAGTATGAGTTAGAGTTGTCTTAGATGTGGGTCTTAATGTGATGATGTGACTTATGCAATGTTTATGTTTCTTATATACTTTATTGGGTAAAGGTGGAAAGGATGAATGGTAAGTTCACTTTTGGTGACCTTAAGGTGGTATCTTAGTGTGGGTAGTTGTATGGGACGCTATCCATACATTGCACAAGGTATAGATTGAGGGTTACTTGAGGTAGAGGCTCAAGGTGAAGGTAAAGGTTTATATGTGATTGTGTTCAAATTTGAAAATGTGACTTGTATGTTGATTGTGACTTATATTATGCCTCTTTTATCAATGTTCATGATGTTTTACTAAAATGGCATATATCATGACTTTCAAATGAAATGTCCATTTTAAGCATGTTTTTGCATGGCTTCCATACCTAGTACTTAATTGTGCTAACCCCATTCTTCTCCCTTTTTACCAAAGTGTAGCATTTGGAGATAATGGTGTTCTATGCTTGAGGATAGGTTTCTAAGGTGCTTGAAGATGAAGACTTGGTGAGTCCTCATAGTTTCGAGGACAAAAGCCATTGTGTTCCTTTGTGTCTTTTAGTTTATGTTATAGCTTTTGTATGGGCTAAGTCCCAATGTTGTATTCAAAGTATTAGATGGTTTGAGACATAGTATATAAAGTCTAGAAATTCTTACGCTTGTTTTTTTTAATGAAAGATGTCTTCTATTGTAAAAGAAAAGTTTTAATTTAGCTCTCTTTTTCCTATGTTCTTTTGTTCAAGAATGTTATGAGGCTTGTATAAGACCCCTTCGGGGTCAAGTACGCCGGTAACGTCTAGGGGGTGCTCTCGGTGACTGACACTGAACGATATGGCTCACCTATGAATATGGTCACGCTCAATAGTCACCTAGATGAGGTCTATCAATAGCAACCTGAAGATGCCTTGTACTCAACAAAGAAAGAGCAAGTACAGTATCAGTACACAACCACAATGTACTGGTAAGATCACGCGGCTATCCCAATAAGTGTAACATACATTAGTCAATACAACAATATAATCACATGCAAATATCGAACATATACAATATCATCGGCATATATGAACAATGAACAACTTCATCATTATCACATAACACATTTATATCAATTTAGAGCAACATACCGTCTTCCAATATCAATCGTCATTAGATATGAACGAACTCATCACAATACATACACAGCACAATTCAATGGTCCTCTCATGAAACCCAATTCAATAGTCCTCTAATGGAACCCACACCCAAACACTTACCATATCGGAACGGGTACCTGATCCAATGATTATGCCGGTACGTGGCAACCGATCCCATAATTATGCCAGAACGTGGCAACCGATCCAAGTTAGTTATGACGGAATGTGGTAACCGATCCAAGTTAGTTATGCTGGAACGTGGCAACATATCCAAGTTAGTTATGCCGGAATGTGGCAACCGATCCATTCAACAACACCACAATCACAATCACAAGTATATCCTCAAGATCATACATTTAAGTCATGATTTCATGGTAACCATCATTCATCTATCTCATTTACAACAAGTGTGATCAATAATGCAACATTCATATCCATACATGTATCATAATGAAGCAAGAACAAACATACATCACACAATCATAGAATCACAACCATCACGTACCTCGAAACAAGCTTGAAACCCTAAGAAACTTGATCCTTTACTTTCCGGATTCGTTCCGCTTGTTCTTGATCTACAAACAATCAATATAATATGGGAATCAATAAACAATCACTAACTACCTGAATTACTAACTATTTTATGAACCCTAGATCAAACCCATGATCCTAATTATCCAAATTAGGGTTGTTTCCACCATAGAATCTATAATAAAACTCTCCCCCGTCAATATTTACCCATTCTATTACGTTCTACGGATCGAAAAATGGATTCGGGGAGTGAAAAGCTTACCTTTAGCCTCAAGAATGGTGAAAAATGAGGAGTCGCCTGGGGTTCGTTCCTTAGCTCTAAAAATTGAAAAGTACCAAATAAGGTCGTTTAAGGGTTTATTTACGACTTTAAGTCGCGTCGACCCACCACAGCGGCCCTCAACCCGCTGTAGCGTCCCCAACAGAGCGATACCAATCCCGCTAAAACGGCTTGCACGAAACTAGTGAGCTATTTAAAGAATTCCAATACCCCCATTTCACAACACACCTCTAACCAACGACGATTAGAAAATACCCTTTATGCTAAGATCGATATCGGGAGTTCTACTCGCCTGAATTCATTTCCGTAAATTCGTACGGATTTTTTAACGAGTTATCTAACTACTCATGTCATCAAAATCTTAATTAACTTACCCGGTTGTTATCAGATTTCCCTACACCTTAACGACTCTGATTTCTTCCTAATCTGGACCAGGTTGGGAGATCCAAAGCTACTACTCAAAAGTTTGCTGACCTCAATTCTTTCCCCATCAGCTTTTCTATAACGACGAGAACAGGTCATTACAATAGATACCAATTTACCCATTACTCGCCTCCGAGTGATCAACTAGGAAAGACTAGCTAAAGTAAGGGTAGAGTAGTATCTGAATCATCGAATTACTGGGGATACTTGTCTCGCATTCCCTTCTTACCGAATCTCATTACCCCCTAAAGGTTTCACCTCTCCAACCTCAAACCAACCAACTGAATACCTACACATTCTCCCTTACAATGCCTCAATGAAGTCATCCCAACACTCGAGTGATAAATATTGTTGTATGTAACTTTAACTAACAACAAAACGATTTCTAACAACCACCAAAGTTGATCGTACACCCACTTGTTATCAAGGATCTTGGCACAATCATCAGGACTAATCCTTTCTCACATAAGCATGATAACATTCTAAATCAATACTCGCTACAATTAGAAGTGAACCTGGATCAACCAACACACACTCATAATACCCAAACAATTATAGTTCTTAACAATATCTCCATCCCATAACATAAATTCCCATGAGCTTAAGTTATAACAAATTTGATCTTTAGAAATCAGATACTCATTGAGGATATGCCCAAGCATACAACCCCTCCAACAATACTATTGAAATGCTAGATTTAGTAATTGTAGATTACCTCTAGAGAACAGTAGAATTGGACCCAAAGATCCCCACATTCAACCACACATAAATGATACATGACTTTGACGACTAGAGGAATATTAAGATTGCCGGACAACCACAACTATGCATGGTAGCTCTTCTATAAACTTTCATAAGCAAGGTGGTACATGTAAAACCACTGAAATACTTTAACAACTCCAAGACAACACCAATTACGTCATTCAAAATAACCAAATTTTCCCAATCTGTCCACTCAACCAAGAGAACATCGCATGATTTGGTACCCCTTATCCACCACAAGGGATCCACCCACAAAAGTGAAAACATACGAGAGCATAGCTATTGAATCATACTTTCAATACTAACAACCATCATAAACACTCCGACCATTTACCTTATTATAAACCAACACTTTTTAAATGAAACTTTTCTTAGGTACTTAACAATCAATAGTAGTAAACTTATGACTCAACCCGGGTGTAAGTCCTTTCAGATGCTCAATATCATATACAATTGATCATTTCTCACCTTTCCAATTCATACCTTGACAAAATATATTACCATAAAAGTAGACTTACAATGAAAAATTTGAATTGTAAATTCAACTGTATAGCACAATTCCTTTATCTATCAACATTAGCTTGTACCTTGAAGATTCTTATAAATTCATGGGTCATTGCTTATCATTGATCACATCTCCATCGATCTTACAATATCCTTCGTTAAAAGTTCCATCGTACTCATTACTAAATTAAAAAACAAAACTAAATTAATTATCATCACACTCAAGCTAATGTTTGCACAATCCTTTCTCTAAGTCTTTTTGAAAAGTTTTTAACCCATCTGATGAACCCATGACACTATTACCATAGCCACAACAAAACAATGAAATCACGCGTCTCTGAACCCAATCATCTACCCCTCTGAAGATACCTCTTTAGCCTTAAAATCCAATAAAATATTCTTGCTCTCGTCTCTCTAAAGGTTGTACTACATCCCACTATTTTTCTTCATCATGACCCTCAAACTCATGTATACTCATCAAATTTAAAGGACTAACCCAATCTTGATATGCACTTTCTTACTAAAATCTTCGATTTCCTTTAACCAAGTATACTCAATGGAACTTTTTTTATTCATAAGCTTGTCATTCCGGTATTAATCCACTCCCTTATGGATTAAGATAAAATCATCAGCCCTCATACTACCCTCCTTCTTCTTAACAAACAAGACAGGAGCACCCCACTTGGAAACTAGAACAGATGAACCCTTTAACAAGAAGCTTTTGGATTTGAGCCTTAAGCTCTCTTAATTCTGCTGGAGCCATATGATACGGAAAAATGGGAATGGGGTGAGTATCAATTTCCAAGTCAAGGCAGAAATCTATATCTCTATATGGAGGCATACTAGGCAAATCCGTAGGAAACACTTCCTTAAATTTCAGACACCACAGGAATAGACGCACTAGAGGGAAACTCGACCTCAACATCCCGAATATGAGCCAAATAGGCCAAACAACCCTGCCCTACCAGTTTCCTAGCCCGAATAGAGGATATGATCTTAGCTAGCTTAGGCTTGTACACCCCTTCCCACTATAATCTTTCCCCACCAGGGATCTCTAGAGTTACCGACTTAGTATTATAATTAAGCCTGGTATAATAGGGGGACAACCAAGTCATGCCTAAGATTATATCAATTCAGTAATATCCAACACAACCAAATCAACCCAAATCTGAAAATCCATAAACACAACAGGACAACACGATATACATGGGTGACTATGACTGACTCTTCAATTGGGGTAGAATCATGGACGGGGGCATCAACTATAACACAAACCACATCAAATCCCAAGGCAATTGAACTGACACATACGAATAAGTAGAACTCGGATCAAACAAAACAATAGTCATCCGGCACAGACAAGAGTAGCTCTTGTGACCACTGCATCACACCCTCAACCTCGGTCTTACCTGGAAAAACATAAAACTGAGCCCTGTCCTCTTGACAGGAAACTTCATTTCCTGGATGCACTACTGTTCTACCTGCATTACCATTTCCCCGGCCTCCATGGCCTCACTGATTTCCTCCTCATATGCCCAAGTTCTCCACAATTTTGACACAACTTATAACTTATGTTCAATTGTTGAACACTGAACTAGATCGCGGGGGTTAGTTCGGGTACAATTCGAGTTCAGAAATTGTGACGAGGAAAAGTAGGAGAGACAGGGCTGAGATTCTATCTTGCACTATCCCTCTTTGGCGGAAGAAATTCCACCCTGGTGGCCTCGCCTTGGCGGGAAAAATCCCGCCCCAGCGGCCTCAACGGAAACAGAACCCCTATCAATAATTTTTTGGGGTTCTTTTCTTTTCTGAACTCCCCAAAGGTTCCCAGTTATAACTAGGCATTTAAGGATATCCCTTTAGCTAGGGTAATCATTTTCTACCTCCCGATAAACCGTCATGACCCGAGCCTATACCCCGGAAGCGACACGGCTATAACACTCTGAAAAGTCTCATACAAGCCTCATAGGATTCATAAAATTTGATATAAGGAAAATGGTACGGAATTAAAACATTCTTTAAGACCATACAATCAAAATACTCATTTAAAACGTTCAAAAATAGCGGAAGTCTATTGTCTCACATGGCCATCTAAACAACATCTTGAAAACTAGAGAAGGGACACGCCCCTTTACAATCCAAACGCTAACAAATATATATTACATGAAAGAAATGGAAAGTAAAATACTTGTCCTTGATCTATGAGGACATACCACTTTGCCGTAGAAGAATCTCAAATCCAAGTTTCTACAAGAGAGAGACAAACCGAGTACTAATCCCTACACTTCATAAAGGTAAAGAATATGGGTTAGCACAACTAAGTACTAAGTACGATAGCTATGCAAAAACATGTTTAAAAAAAATATTTTATTTGAAAGTCATGATATATGCCAGTTTGAGAAAACTTCATGAACATAATCATAAGAGGCATAATACAAGACATAATCAACATACAAGTCATTTCATTACCTTAAGCCTTCACCTCAAGTAACCCTCAAGCTATACTTTGTGCAATGTATGAATAGCGTCCCATACCACTATTCACACTAAGTACCACCTCAAGGTCACCAAAAGTGAACTTACCATTCATCCTTTCCATATATACACAGTACTCATACATAAGAGACATACAAATTACGTTAGTCATATCATCACATTAGGACCATCATCAAGGGCAACCCTAAGTCATACTTGTGCAATGTATAAGTAGCATCCCATACTACTACTCACACTAAGTACTCCTTTGAAGTCACCATACACAAGGCACATTCATACTCAATAAGTCATGACAAGGAAGTAACTCATAATACAATCCAAGTATAGCATGCATCATTACATTAAATACATAAGTCAACATTCCCCATTGGCTTCGCTAAGAACACCTTCATTCATTAGACATTAAAACAACATTCTCCATTTGCATCATCATAAGAGCATATTCATTTCATTTAACATTATAACATAAAAGAACACACCATAACCCCTCTTAAAGACTATTTGTGCAATGCATGGATGGCATTTCATACTACCACCCACACTAAGTAGTGCATTCTTGAGAAGCCATAGTTCATTAACATTCTTTGTGGGGGTAAGCCTTAACCGACATAGACCATGTGAGCAATTCATGAGTCCCAGTGTCACACTCACCAGATACGGGATTCCTACTTGCCTAAGGTAGGACCATTACTTTTAGATTATGTGGATCCACTAGCTAGACCTATGTGGTCACATAGTTATGGGATATGGAGATTTCTACTAGATACCCCGCCTCAACTCACGGATGAGCATCCATCGCAAGAGATTGTTACTAGATACCCCGCCTCAACTCCCGGGTGAGCATCCATCTCAATTCATATTCACTCGGTGCTTAGAATTATTTCCCATGGAGTACTTAACATTCATTACATTAGTCATCATTATGGGGTAAGAGATTGTTACTAGATACCCCGCCTTAACTTCCGGATGGGCATCCATCTCAAACCCTACATTGATTCATTAGATAGTTCATAGATTCAAAGATGAGAATAGCGTTTCAACTAAGAATCCCTTATTATGAGAAAGTCCTTTCATAACATGTCATTTCTCACTCATTAGAGTACAATTGAGAATAGCCTTTCAATCAACCCACCATCATTAACATAATCATAAAAACTCCATTCATTAGTCATTCATGAGTGTGTGTATGTGAGAATCACCTTTCACATATAGCATCATCATTCATTGGTGTTAATTGAGAAATAACATTCAATCATAACACAATTACATTCTAAACATGATCATAACACTTTCATTAAGATCACACATATATACTTCACATCACAATCATACATAATCCTCATGAAATTGCCCCTTACGGCTATGAACCAACATCAACCCATAAATCTAAGATACTATAATAGATAAGGAAATTGACATGATTCAATAACTAATCCAATAAAAGCATCAACAATTCAACAAACTTGCATAATCAACCAATTCCCAATCTCAATTCACCACTTAAGAATTTAGGGGAAAAACATGGGTTCTAGTAAGAAATAATCTTAATTCATCTTTAAAACCACAATTCATTCATAATTCAATTTAACAAAACCTTTGAAAATCGTTTGGGATTGAACCCATCCCAAGATTGAAAACTAGGGTTTTTGAGGAAACATTGGGGATTTGAAATCAACTTTGAAATTGGCTCCTTGAAAGAAACTAAGTCAAGGATGAAGACTACAATACCTTGCTTGTGAATCCCCAAGAAATTTGAGGAAGAAACACCTTGAATCCACAAACCCTAGCTCCCACTTTTTCTTCTTCTTCTTTGGGAATTTCTAGAGAGAGAAACATTGAGGGGAAGAACTCTTTTGATTTGATTTGGGTTTTCTTAAAAGTGACTTAATTCAAGGGATTCCAAGTCTAAAAAGGTTATATACATACTAGGAAAGGAATATTATAATATGGACTCAACTTTGGAAACGAACTAAGGACCCTTAAAGTTTTAACTTAAAATTTTACACTTTACCCGACTTACCTCGCCCTTTGAACCGTATGCCTCGCCAAGGGCACTAGGCGACTCGCCAAGTTAACCTTTGGCTTACCCAATTTTCCCGTGTGCTCCCTAAATGGGCAGCTCCTTAGGCGATGTAAGGGACCAATGGGCGATTCGCCAACCGGGTAAGCGATCCCCAACCTAGCTCGCCTAAATTTCCAGCAGCTAGGTCATGGGGCCAGCCCACTAGGCGATCCCAATGGCACAAGGGCGACTCGCCAAGCCATTTGGGCGATCAATCAGCGCCATTGCCAACTAGGTCCATCAAAGCACATGGTCTTCTTCACTCTATCTTTCTAGCTTAGGCCCTTGCTTAAACCCTAGGCTTCTTCCTTACTATTTTTGTTCTAAAACAGCCTAGACATCAACGTAAAGTCACACTAACCCGAACGTTAAGGCTCTAGTTCAGCCTATCATTTTCCGAGTCGTTACATTATCCTCCCTTAGGAACATTTGTCCTCAAATGACACTTTAAACGCATTAAGGGATAACAACTCAAGACTAGCAGCCCAACATGCATGCAACATCATAAACAACGCACAAAATCATAAGAGGAAACATCATCTCCACATCAATAAGCTCAATGCAACACAAGAAAGTAGGAACTACATCTACAAACTCATTATGCACAAAAACAACAACATTTCTCATTTCGTTGTAGGAATTTCCTTCTCCAATTCACATCATGCTCATTACAACATCATACGGAAATTATGCAACTCTTTTCAAAAACACATTTAGGAAACTCATCATAGATGCACATTAACATGAGGAACACAACCATGAAAACTCATTTTCTCATATAAACATAAACTCATTAAGAACATGCATAACATAAGGAGACCGTGGAAACACATAATCACACATGGCTGCAAAACATGAAAAAATCTACAAGGAACTCTTGGTCTCAAGCTTGAATAGGAATAGAAGGAAAGAGATAAGGATCTCAGAACTCTCAACAACCTTAATATTCACATATCATCCCCCACTTAGGAGTAAACCCAACTAAGGCTAACATGAAAACAACATAGGAACCTTAACAAGACATTCACAATTTATAAGGAACTAACACATATCGGTGTCTTCATCCGGATTAGCTCATTTGTCCTTGTTAGCTTGAAGCACATAGAAACTATTTTTCTTTGGAACATTAGGATCTGAACCATCAAGAGAAGCTTGCTTATCATCCCTTCCTTTTGCCGAGAGTGTTGGGCAATCTCTCATCTTATGACCCTTCTTTCCACACCCAAACGAACCATCCATGCCGGCAAGACACTTACCCAAATGTTGCTTCCCAGACTTGGCACATCTAGATCTTTCAAAAGAATAACCGCTTCCATTCCCTCCTTGAGATTTAGGGTTAGACACCCTATTGTTGTTGACCATTGGGAAATCTTGATTGGAGAACCTCTTTTTGGACATTAGTTAACTTTGTTCATCGGACCTAGACCTCTTCATCTCTCTACTCTTCCTCTCAAGTTTGGACTCCTCAACAGATTGAACATACACTATGAGCCTAGAAATGTTCATGTCATCATGGAGTATTATCGTACGGCACTCTTCCTTAACTAGGTCGGATATACCGATCACAAACCTACTCATCTCATCCCTAGGGTTGGACACCAAAGATGGAGCTTATTTAGACAATAGGGTAAACTTTAAGGAATACTCCTCCACACTCATGCTACCTTGCCTAAGGTTGATAAATTCCTTCACCTTAACCTCCCTCTTCTCACGGGGAAAGTACCTACCAAGGAATGCTTTCTTAAAATCCTCCCATTATATAGGACCCCCTTCTACCGGCCTATTGCTTTTCCATTGAGTGAACCAAACTTGGGCAACATCCTTCAATTGGTAGGAGGCAAGTTCCGCATTTTCTCTAGAACTCACCCCCATAGCATCGACTATCTTATACACATCATCCAAAAACTCTTAGGGATCCTCTCCCACCTTAGAACCTAGGAACACCGAAGGATTCATCCTTACAAAGTCCTTCTACCTAGAAGCCATAGTGCTCTCAATAGCATTCACTCTAGGTCACATTTCCCAATTAACTTGGCCGTCATAGCTTGGGCTAAGGTTAGAAAAGCTGACCTAATCACTTCATTAGTCATGGCCGGAGTATCAACCGGAACTTGGTTGTCCTGTGAAACCTGGTCATCTTGAGGACCTTGGGGAGGTACTCCCTCATTCACAATCACCTCTTCCACTCTTCTTGCGGGCATCCTTCTTGTATTCATATCTTATAAACACAAGAGAAGGATTAGGAAAAGGACACTTAAAGAGCTAAACTCTAAGGCACAACTTCAAGAATAATGAAAGAAGTGTAACTTCCTAACGGCCTATATCCTTTTACTCATAGATGTGTAGCGACTCACACCAATGAACAAGACTCTACTAGACGTGGCTTGTGAGACATCTATCCTTAAAACCATTCCCATAACCTTATGCTCTGATACCATATTTGTCACGACCCGAGCCTATACCCTGGAAGCGATACGGCGTATAAGACTCCGAAAAGTCTCATACAAGCCTCATAGCATTCATAACACTCGATATAAAGAAAATGGTACGGAATTAAAACTTTCTTTAAAACCATACAATCAAAATACTCATTTAAAATGTTCAAAAATAGCGGAAGTCTATTGTCTCACATGGCCATCTAAACAACATATTAAAAACTAGAGTAGGGACACACCCCTTTACAATCGAAAGACTAACAAATGTCTATTACATGAAAGAAATAGAAACTACAATGCTTATCCTAGATCTATGAGGGCATACCACTTTGCCTTGGAAGAATCTCAAATTCAAGCTTCTACTAGAGAGAGTCAAACCGAGTACCAATCCCTACACTTCATAAAGGTAAAGAATATGGGTTAACACAATTAAGTACTAAGTATGATAGCCATGCAAAAACATGCTTAAAACGGACATTTTATTTGAAAGTCATGATATATGCCATTTTGAGAAAACTTCATGAACATAAGCATAAGAGGCATAATACAAGATATAATCAACATACAAGTCATTTCATTACCTTAAGCCTTCACCTCAAGTAACCCTCAAGTTATACTTTGTGCAATGTATGAATAGCGTCTCATACCACTATTCACATTAAGTACCACCTCAAGGTCACCAAAAGTGAACTTACCATTAAACCTTTCCATCTTTACACAGTACTAATACATAAGAGACATAAACATTACGTAAGTCATAGCATCAGATTAGGACCATCATCTAGGGAAACCCTAAGTCATACTTGTGCAATGTATAAGTAGCATCCCATACTACTACTCACACTAAGTACTCCTTTAAAGTCACCATAGACAAGGCACATTCATACTCAATAAGTAATGACAAGGAAGTAACTCATAATACAATCCAAGTATAGCATGCATCATTACATTAAATACATAAGTCAACATTCCCTATTAGCTTCACTTCATTCATTAGACATTGAACCAACATTCTCCATTTGCATCATCATAAGAGAATATTCATTTCATTTAACATTATAACATAAAAGAACACACCATAACCCCTCTCAAAGCCTACTTGTGCAATGCATGGATGACATCTCATACTACCACCCACACTAAGTAGTGCATTCTTGAGAAGCCATAGTTCATTACCATTCTTTGTGGGGGTAATCCTTAACCGACATAGACCATGTGAGCAATTTATGGAATCTCTGTGTCACCCTCACCGGATAAGAGATTCCTACTTGCCTAAGGTAGGACCATTACTTTTAGCTTAGGTGGATCCACTAGCTAGACCTATGTGGACACATAGTTATGGGATAGGGAGATTGCTACTAGATACCCTGCCTCAACTCACAGATGAGCATCCATCTCAAGAGATTGTTACTAGATACCACGCCTCAACTCCTGCGTGAGCATCCATCTCAATTCATATCCACTCGGTGCTTAGCATTATTCCCCATGGAGTACTTAACATTCATTACATTAGTCATCATTATGGGATAAGAGATTGTTACTAGATACCCCGCCTCAACTTCCGGATGGGCATCCATCTCAAACCCAACATTCCTTCATTAGATAGCTCATAGATTCAAAGATGAGAATAGCATTTCAACTAAGAATCCCATATTAAGAGAAAGTCTTTCTCAACATGTCATTATCATTCATTAGACCTCTTTTTTTTATTGATTCACTACAATAGGGGAAAAGATCGTACAGTTCCCTACCGCATTCTAAGGCTATATAGAGCCCTTATCCAATAAATGAGCTATCTTGCTTAGCATACCTCACCCAAAGCTATTTGAAGTAAGGGATTCACAGTTTAATTGAGAATAGCCTTTCAGTCAACCCATCTTCATTAACATAATCATAGAAACTTCATTCATTAGTCATTCATGAGTGTGTGTATGTGAGAATAACCTTTCACATATAGCCTCATCATTCATAGGTGTTAATTGAGAAATAACATACAATCAAAACACAATTACATTCGAAACATTATCATAACACGTTCATTGAGATCACATACATATATACTTCACATCACAATCATACATAATCCTTCATGAAATTGACCCTTAGGGATATGAACCAATATCAACCCATAACTCTAAGATACTATAATAGATAAGTAAATTGACATGATTCAATAACTAATCCAATATAAACATCAACAATTCAACAAACTTGCATAATCAACCAATTCCCAATCTCAATTCACCACTTAAGAATTTGGGGGAAAACATGGGTTCTAGGAAGATATCATCTTAATTCATCTTTAAAACCATGATTCAGTTATAATTCAATGCAATAAAGCCTTTGAAAATCGTTTGGAATCGAACTTATGCCAAGATTGAAAACTAGGGTTTTTGGGGAAACATTGGGGATTTGAAATCAACTTTGAAATTGGCTCCTTGAAATAAACTAAGTCAAGGATAAAGACTACCATACCTTGTTTGTGAATCTCCAAGAAATTTGAGGAAGAAACACCTTGAATCCACAAACCCTAGCTCCCACTTCTTCTTCTTCTTCTTCTTTGGGGAATTTCTAGAGAGAAAAATATTGAGAGGAAGAACTCTTTTGATTTGATTTGGGCTTTATTAAAAAGTGACTTAATTCAAGGGATTTCAAATCTAAAAAGGTTATATACATACTAGGAAAGGAATAAAATAATATGGACTAAACTTTGGAAAAGAACTAAGGACCCTTAAAGTTTTAACTTAAAATTGTACACCTTACCCGACTTACCTCACCCTTTGAACCTTATGGCTCACCAAGGGCACTAGGCGACTCGCCAAGTGGACCCTTGGCTCGCCCAATTTTCCCGTGTGCTCCATAAATGGGCAGCTCCTTAGGCGATATTGGGGACCAATGGGTGATTCGCCAACCTGGTAGGGGAGCCCTGACCTAACTCGCCTAAATTTCCAGCAACTAGGTCATGGGGGCAGCCCACTAGGCAATCCCAATGGCACAAGGGCGACTCGCCAAGCCCTTTGGGCGATCAAGCAACCCCATCGCCAACTAGGTCCATCAAAGAACAAGGTCTCCTTCACTCTATCTTTCTAGCTTAGGCCCTTGCTTGAATCCTAGGCTTCTTCCTTACTATTTTAGTTCTAAAACCGGCTAGACATCAACTTAAAGTCACACTAACCCGAATGTTAAGGCTCTAGTTCAACCTATCATTTTCCGAGTCGTTACCCAACCCAACGAAATACACACTTTAGAATCCTTTTACATCGTTTCAACACTACCACACACATATCCCTAGGACATACCCATACTGTCACACGGTTATCAATTGGTCGCAATGCACATCCAGATTTCTCGCTCACGAACCACATCATAATTTATCTAGACCCTTGCACCTAATCTCGTGATGACTTTCTTTTCACAACAAGTTTCACGACACTCAATCAGCTACAACTTGCAGATAAGTTCAAATTCTTTAATTAGTTCATTCCATAGATGACCATTACTGATCATATATGCCTTATACAGCCCATAAGGCCAGATACCAATTTGAACCTTCTCAGTTTCAATTAACTTTTGTGAGTCCCTTCAGTCGGGACTACGGCATCTAGTTCACTTTGTTGAGATACCAATTGGACTAAACTCATACCATAAGCTACAATAGTATCTAGTGAGCCCCACAAAACTGCTAATTTAAACTGCTAATTTCAATCATGCTACAATAGTATCTAGTGAGCCCCACAAAACTGCTAATTTCAATCATAGAACTTGGTCGAACCCAATTCTTAAACTCCTCAATCTTTAACTGATGGTAACCAGACCTTAAATCAAGCTTAGAGAAAATCGATGCACCGTGCAATTGGTCAAAAAGGCCATCTATCCGAGGCAATGGATACTTGTTCTGAAAGGTGACCCTATTCAACTATCGGTACTCTATACACATCCTCTCTTGCTAGTGATGGTGTTACCACTTTTGTTGCTCTAGTTCGGACCATAGGGTGAAGGAGGAAAGATACCAATTTGTATCACCCAGATAACAATTGGATTCAAGTCATAGCACTAAGGAGTAGAAAGAAGTGAGTTTTTCCTAAAGTTTTATAGCCTCTCAAATAAAAGTACGGACGTTATCGTACAGTTCCGCAAGATTCTACTAGACTCGTTTTGGTACAATGAGATCAACGAACCTATGGCTCTGATACCAACATTGTCACGACCCAGACCGTCGTGATTGGCACCCACACTAACTCTCCAGTGGAAAAACCACTATTAACCCCCAAACCAAGCAACTAAACCAAAACTAAAGCATTTAAAAATACGGAAGCAGGTTTTAATGACAACAAAAATGGAGTCCTCATAAACTCCAAGGTTTTTAACAAACAACTAACCAAACTAATGCGGAAGTTCAACCCCTAGAGCCTGAAAGTCATTGTACCAAAACTCTACTAACGACAAGTCTAAGAACAAGGGGTACAACCCCGAAACTAAATAACACCTTAAACAAAAGTCAGAGTCCAAAAAGAGTGGACTTAACAAGAAAGATCCATGGCACCCTAAAAGATACGGCTCACCCTTGAATCCGGTCACGCTCAATAGTCACCTAGTTGAGATCTATCAATAGCCACCCGAAGATGCCATGTACCCAACAAAGAAAAAGCAAGTGCAGTATCGATACAAAACCACAATGTACTAGTAGGATCACGCGGCTATCCCAATAAGTGTAACATACATTAGTCAATACAACAATATAATCACATGCACATTTCGAACATATACAATATCATCAACATATACGAACAATGAACAACTTCATGATTCTCACATATCACATTTATCAATTTAGAGCAACATACCGTCTTCCAATATCAATCGTCATTAGATATTAACGAACTCATCATAATAGATACACAACACAATTCAATGGTCCTCTCACGGAATCCAATTCAATAGTCCTCTCATGGAACCCACACCCAAATAATTAGTATACTAGAACGTGGTACCTGAAATAATGATTACGCCGGAACGTGGCAATCGATCCCATAATTATGCTGGAACGTGGAAACCGATCCAAGTTAGTTATGCTGGAACATGGTAGCCGATCCAAGTTAGTTATGCCGGAACGTGGCAACCGATCCAAGTTAGTTTTGTCGGAACGTGGCAACCGATCCATTCAAAACACCACAATCACAATCACAATCATAAGTATATTCTCAAGATCATACATTTAAGTCATGATTTCATGGTAACTAGCATTCATCTATATCATTTACAACAAGTGTGATCAATAAATCAACATTCATATACATACATGTATCATAATGAAGAAAGAACAAGCATACATCACACAATCATAGAATCACAACCATCACCTACCTCGAAACAAGCTTGAAACCCTAAGAAACTTGATCCTTCCTTTTCCGGATTCGTTCCGCTTGTTCTTGTTCTACAAAAAATTAATATAATATGGGAATCAATAAACAATCACTAATTACCCGAATAACTAACAATTCTATGAACCCTAGATCAAACCCATGATCCCAATTATCCAAATTAGGGTTATTTCCACCATAGAATCTATAACAAAATCCTCCCCCATCAATATTCACCCATTCTATTACGTTCTACGAATCAAAAAACGGATTCAGGGAGTGAAAAGTTTACCTTTAGCCTCAAGAATGGTGAAAAACGAGTAGGAGTCGCCTGGGGTTCATTCCTTAGATCTAAATTGAAAAGTGCAAAATAAGGTCGTTTAAGGGTTTATTTACGACTTTAAGTCGCGTCGAACCACCACAGTGGCCCTCACCCCGCTGCAGCGTCCCCGCCAGAGTGACACCAATCCCGCCAAAGCGGCTTGCACGGAACCAGTGAGTTATTTAAAGAATTCCAAGACCCCCATTTCACAACACTCCTCTAACCAACGACGATCAGAAAATACCATTTACGCTAAGATCGATTCTGGGAGTTCTACTCGCCCGAATTCAATTTCGTAAAGTCGTACAGGTTCTTTAACGAGTTATCTAACTACTCATGTAATAAAAATCATAATTAACTCACTCGGTTGTTACCAAATTTCCCTACACCTTAACGACTCTGATTCCGTCCAAATTTGGACTAGGTTGGGAAATCCAAAGTTACTACTCAAAAGTTTTCTGACCCTAATTCTTTCCTCATCAGCTTTTCTATAACGACGGGAAAAGGTCGTTACAGATAAGGCACCACAAGCAGTTTTTCATACACTACCCTTTGTTGGTTGTAAAAAGAGGGGCTTCATCAAATTTTTAAACTACATTTTAAAATATTAATATTATTATTATTACTACTATTCTTAAAACACACAATTTAGTATATCATCTATATTTCTATGATAAGAAACAATATGCACATACTAATACTACACATTTTTAACTATAAATGGACGGATTTCCTCACATTTTTAAACTACGATTTTTTATGTTTTCTATTATTCTCTTCTTAAAACCTCAAGTTTAATTTACAAACGTTGCCAATCTCAAAGTTCAGTGAAATTAGAACACTCAATAACATGAATGTTAAATTAATCTAATACTCCAGCTAAAACATCCAATTTAGTATATCCTCTATATTTTATATCAATATTTATTTATATTATATTATATTAAAAGTAAGAATACCTACAATACAGTAATATCAAAGTAATGCACTAAGGGAAGGGAGCAGAAATTTTATTTAAGAGGTGTAACTAAGACATTTTAAGAGTGACTAATTTTTTATTTAACAATATTCATATTATTATTAAAAATAGTGTGGTACATGGTTTGATTTTCACGTGCAACGCACATGCGTCAAAAATAGTATATATATATATACACTTTAAGAAAAAAATATACATAAAATATTTGTTGTGATATAATTTATAAATATTTCTCAAAAAAAATTCATAGTTCTATCTTTTAAAATAATAGGTATATAGTTTAGTGGGCAATCCTACTCATTCAAAGAATTAAAATATAATGGTCCTCTTGTGACTTTAGGCCATTGAAATCCGAAAGTATAGCAATTAGTTTAAGACCATATGCAACACATGGCATGTTGACGATATATATATATATTATATTTATATTATATACTACCTTAAAAGCATGAACTTCTAAATGAAATGTTAAATTACTATAATACCCATAATTAAAAATACTTAATTTATTTTATTTATTAATTTAACTATTTGTATAATATTAAAAGTAGATACCCTTTCATATTAAAGAGTTGTGACTTTTCCAAAGGGTTGTGACTTTTTTGATGAGTTTTGACATTTTCTATGAGTTGTGACTTTTTTGAAATGTTATGATTTTTTCAAAGGGTTGTGACTTTTTCAAAGGGTTGTGCCTTTTCCGATGAGTTGTAACTTTTGCAAAAGGTTGTGACTTTTCCAATGTGCAGTGACTTTTTCGAAAGGTTGTAACTTTTCTGATAAGACACAATTAACACTTATTCATACTACTATTTGTTAGCTATAAATAGATGGGTTTCCTCTCACTTTTAAACTACAATTTTTTTAAAGTTTTCTACTCTTGTTCTTATTAAATAATCTCAGTATTATTTGCAACAGTTGATTAAGTTCAAAGTTCAACAAAATTCGAGGTGTCGCATAAGAAAGAGTTGGTGAACAAATTGTAGCAAATCATGCATAAATTCACACTCGTATTTTTCTTACAATTTTCATGAGTTAAAAGTGATGAAAAGTTGTGGGAAAGACAATAATATTAAACAAATATGAAAATAGTCACATGATTTGGGTAAGATATTTCTTCTTTGTTTTTTTTAATTATTTTTTTACCCTCCAATGAAGGAGTTTCTTTCTAATTTTGCTAAAACAACGAGCATCAATGTAGTCTATTGAATCATTAGTTTTTATGTTAATTTCACTATTTCAAAAATAAATTTTCACTTTTAATTATAATATGATAATATAGTCATGATAATAATTTTTTAAATAGATATGTAAGTAAAAATGGACGGAGAAAGTAAAGTGGTGGTGGCAAAAGATTTTAATCAAATGGAACACTATAGTGAAAATAGCATGATCATATATTTTCGTCTTCCTTCTTCATTGGCTATATATCGTTCACATATTATTATTTTTAATATTTATATTGAGTATGGAATTTTTTAAGTATGAATTTCTTGTTATTTTGTGTTCATTTTAATTTGAGAAAATGGTATGTCACAAGATACACTCCTTGCTAGCTATATAAAACAGATAAGAAAATAGCAATTGATCATAAAATAATCTTAAATCTAATTAAAGATTCTATAAACAATACTTTAAATTTTATTCATCTATTACTTTATATTCTTTAAAAAATTTAATATTTTATATCACGATACAACTTCTATAAGATACAATTTCACTATTTCAAAAATATGATAATATAGTCATGATAATAATTTTTTAAATAGATATGTAAGTAAAAATGGACGGAGAAAGTAAAGTGGTGGTGGCAAAAGATTTTAATCAAATGGAACACTATAGTGAAAATAGCATGATCATATATTTTCGTCTTCCTTCTTCATTGGCTATATATCGTTCACATATTATTATTTTTAATATTTACATTGAGTATGGAATTTTTTAAGTATGAATTTCTTGTTATTTTGTGTTCATTTTAATTTGAGAAAATTGTATGTCACAAGATACACTCCTTGCTAGATATATAAAACAGATAAGAAAATAGTAATTGATCATAAAATAATCTTAAATCTAATTAAAGATTCTATAAACAATACTTTAAATTTTATTCATCTATTATTTTATATTCTTTAAAAAGTTTAATATTTTATATCACGATACAACTTCTATAAGATACTAGATACTTTCATTAGACAACAAGTAAAAGATAGATTGTGTATAAAGATAAAATATTGAAATATTTATGGTAATCCTTATTAGTGTCATGCACATACTAAATTTAAAGTATGAATATTTAAGAGAAAAATTATACTTAAATGGTGTCCATAATTTATGTTCATAACCTCAAGAGGAAAGACTATTTGTGACATTTTTTGTATTGATATTTTTTTAATATTTTGTTGGTTTTGAATGTATTTTGAATTGTTTCTATGATATCTTGTCATGTTGATTTCAAAATACAACTCTATGACAATTTGTATTAATCATTTAAAAGCATTTGTCCTATGTTCTTTAAACTATAATTATTTACTAAACAAACATATTTAGTAATATTAATTATATTTTACAACATTGTATACTATATATACATATACACGTGCAACGCACTTACCGTGAAACTAGTATATATATATATATATATATAATTACTAATTTCCTAACTTAGTTAACAATATATAGTTAAAAGGAAAATATAAATTGTATAATTTAAGCAGTACACGATAAAAATTATCTATTTATGTCAATCTATCTATAATGATATCTTTATACGTATCCATTTATCTATTTATATCAGTTGAATAATGATAGAAACATAGAACAACAAGACATAAAGGAATTGTAATTTTTTTTTTTAATAATAAAACTATAGGATTTAAAGGATATTTATACAAGAAATGAGAATTCTAATTATGTGCTAATTTCAAGCTAACGGTTGTTAGCTATTATCACAAATCCCTGATTTTGGGAGATCTTTTATCTGGGACTGATTTGGGACTGATTTGAAATTGATTTGGGACTGATTTGGGACTAATAAATAGGGTATAGTCAACACTC